>VXBB01002356.1:138936-168233 GCA_013399915.1 Illadopsis cleaveri
CTTGTGAGGCTCCTTCCCCTGAGGCAGCTTCGGTGTCTGCAAAGAGAAAGAGCTGCGCTTAGATCCGCCGGCCGCGTTGTCCTGGCCCTCACCGCCGCCTCGATCGCTCCCTCCCTCTCTTCCTCGCCGCTCTGCCCGGCCCCTCGCGGGACTGAGCGGGCGGTGAGGGGCTCACCGGCGCTGCGAGACCGGACATGGCCAACAAAGGCTCGTGGTTAAAGCGCAGATGCCCCATGTCATATAATGGTCTCGGCTGGAAGGGACATTAAAGGCCATCTCCTTCCACCCCAGCCATTGACAGGGACATCTCCCACTATCCCAGGCTGCTCCAAGCCCCATCCAGCCTGGCCTTGGACACTGCCAGGCATCCAGGGGCAGCCACAGCTTCTCTGGACACCCTGTGCCAGGGCCTCCCCACCCTCCCAGGGAACAATTTCCTTCCCAATACCCCATCCAGCCCTGTCCTCTGGTAGTGGAAAGCCATTCCCTGTATTCTGTCCCTCCATCCCTTGTCCCCAGTCCCTCTCCAGCTCTCCTGGAGCCCCTTTAGGCCCTGGAAGGAGCTCTGAGGTCATCCTGGATCCTTCTCCAAGTGAGCATCCCCAGCTCTCCCAGCCTGGCTCCAGAGTAGAGGGACTCCAGCCCTCAGAGCATCTCCATGGCCTCCTCTTAAATAAACATTTTAACAGGCAAGTGCTGTGAACCCAGGAAAGCAAGCAGTGAACAGCGCACCCGGCTCAGCTCCCATGGGATTTGGCACAGCCGGCTCCACCACCGTGCCTGCCCACCACGGGCAGTGATGGCAAAGCCTCCACAAGAGATGGGCCACAGGAATTCCCCCAGGGTGATTCTATCCTGGTCTTACTGAAGGCAGGTGTGAAAAGGGAGAAAAAGCTCCCTCCACTGTCATGTGTGGGACTGCAAGAAGCACAGAGCAGAGATCATATTAAAGCCCTAAATGAATGCAACAGGCAAAGCTTCGAGCTGGAAAATAAACCCCAAAATTACAAGTCAAGGATCATAAATGATTAGGATTTCCAAGCCAGTTTGAAGTGTTTCATATTCATCCTAAATTACATATACTGTATGTCACATTATCTAATAATGTAACTGCATGGCAAAATATTCCATATGTCTGTTGGAATGATGCTTGCACTGCACTGGAAACCACAGCTGCAGAATGGCACAGTGGTTTTGAATTTAAAATTTTCAACCTTAAGTAATGAGCACTGTTTGCATTTAATTTCCTTATTTCTTAAAAATAATAAAAACAAATGATTGTGAGTTTGTGAATTTTTACATTTCTACTTGATTAACATGCCTGATTAGATCATTTTTCTAGGCAACAGTATTAATTTGGCACAACTTCATAAACTCAGGGGCCAGATCAGAAACCCTCAGTATCAGATGCGGAACCTAACAGCAAAGCCCAGGATTTTTCCATAGCTGCTACTTGTCTGAATTCCCACCCATCATCAAGGAAAAGCAGCATGGCACAATAGATTTATGCAAAATGCTGTCCTGGTGTTCACAAGCAATGGCATTAACAAACCATAAAAGATATGCACTTTTTAAATAGCTTTAAAAAGTACTTTAGTCAAATTTAACAAGAATCAGGCAACACATAAAATTTGAGGAACAGCCATTTCTGAACTGCGTCAAGAAATGTTGTTACTCCTGGTCATAAGACTAAAGTATTCATGAATTTTAAAATGACCAACTAAAAATCCCCTTACAGCCCACTCTATATCACCTTTGAGGTCAGACCAAGTAATTACAGTTGTGAAACAAAAGACGAATTTCTGAGAAAGTTGCAGAAGTCAGTAAGAATAGGGAGGTGGGCAGGGAAGCTGGAAAATGTGCCAGTTAACTCCTGTGTCCCAAGAGACTTTCTGCATCTGAGTATCTGCTGCAGATTGGGAAATGTGCACAGGAAAAATGGATCTTGGGATGCAGGGCAGAGGGCAAAGGACCTCCCCAAAATCATCTGATATTTTCAGTAACAAATAAACAAATGAACCTCAACTTTCTACGGCTCAGGAACACCATCTTTCCTCAGGGATGGTTATTCATCTATTAGTTTTCTACTCCTCACCTCAAAATCCTTTCAGTGACAGAACTGCTTTTACTCAGACTCCAAAAAATGTGCACTTTGGAAAAAAGCATTTTTTCATATTCACCATTTGAATGAGTCATCTTCCTTTTCATATTTTTTGAATTGAGCAGAACCCATTCTTGGAAAACATTGAAAATCTGAAACTTGAAAAGCTTTAAGAAGTTTTTTAACAACTGGTGAAACTCGAAACTTGGTCTGAAGAATCCAGCCCCACTCAGAGCATCCAGGATCTGTTCTGGTGAGGGCAGCTCTGCCCTCGGCTGGCACAGCCCTGTGGGGAGGACATGGAGAGCTGATGGGCTTGGAGGGAGGCAATGCAACAACTTATAATGTAAATAAATAATAATGAAAAATAACTAGAGCAAAATCATCAGTCAGCCCAGAAAAGCTTATCTGGAAATAGAGAACTTCCACCAATTCTTGGGCTAGAGGCGATATATCCTGCGAGGGTTAAACTCGAGCCTTGCTATTTTCTTTCTTTGCTTTTGGAAGAATTCTCCTTTGAGTACAAATCCCCCTTGCTTGGCCTCAGCCCAGAGGTTTATAAATTTGCTGTTTGAAAGTCTAATAAAGCAATTTCAGCCTTTTTTTTTTTTGGAATTATCTAAAAGTGAAATAATTTTCGTGACTCAAAACATGCAGATGCTTTGCTGCTCATGTTGCTTAAACACGACCCAACCGTACAAAGCAGAACTTTCTAGCTGACTAACTCCTGAAGGCAATCCAAACCTTTTAATGACCTGAAAAACCCCACACAGCTAAAATAAAAGCACCGTAAGCAAAACATTTTTAAGCCCTGGGTTGTGTGTAGGCGAAGCGGTAACATTTGGGACAGAGCCTTCCATCGGCAGCGGGAATGCGCAGCCCCTCTGCTCCAGCTGAACTCCAGCAGGAGGAAGGAGCCGGGATCCTGCAGGGCTGCACAGCGGCTCACAAAGGAGCTTTTCAGCTCCACAACGTAACTTTTTTGTTGGGTTTCTTTTTTATTTTATTTGTGAGTTGGGGAGGCAAAAGGGAAGGAACACAACCTTTTCCTTTCTTTCTCCATGAAACATAGTGGGGAAATTTCTTACCTATGTTTCTGGTTCTTTGCAGAACCCTTACACGGGGATTTCTGTGCCTGGATCTCAGCTTTCGAGGGAAAGCAGAATGGGAACTTGTCCCTGTGAGGCAGCACATCCTGAAGCAGAGCTGCCTCAGCCCTTCTGCAAACTGCCAGAGCAGTCACTCTCTGATATTCTCCAGCCAATGCTCAGCACCACAGGGAAGGCTCAGTAAACTAAGAAAATGCCCTGTTTTATAATATAAACTCTCCTGCTCCTGAAGGCAGACAAGAAAAGAAATCAGCCTCAAGAACACAGGTCCCCTCCAGTGCAGCTTGTCTGCCACAGAGAGCTGGAGCGGAGGCAGGTGCAGCTATTAAAAAAATCAAAAAAAATTCTCAAAAAAATGCTCATTGCAAAGAAAAATGCGATGTTGCCAGGACGAAACTCTTCATGTGGAACTGAACAGCTCAGAGAATGAGAAGACATTAAGTTCTGCACAGGGCAAATCAAGCAGTGTATAAGGATGGATCGACTGCACAAGTAGAGAGGGTGACAGACCTTCCTCCTGCTATAAGGTCCAGGTGTGGCCTGGACACAAAAACCAGCTCAGAAATAACCCAGGTCAAGGCAAGGAAAACTAGAGGTCCCCAAACACTGAATTTTGTGTCACTGAGTGGTGACAGATGGGCTGGTGACACAGATGTTTTGTTCTGCCCCAAAGGTCCAAAGCAGATCACCACCAGTTTCTCTGCTCTCCCCCGGCCTGAGCCTTTTCTGTCTCGTGCTCTGTCACCTGCAGCACCATCCCAGGGCTTGGCCAAGGCCCGTTAGTGACACAGGAACCACACAGACAAGCAGAGAGCAGAGGCCTGGGATGGGGTGTATCCTTCAGCAAATCACAAAGAGCAGCTATTGCTGCTGGAGTGGCCAAAAAACCTAAAGAGAAGAAAGGGGCCTCAGTTTGTTCTACGTCCTCTGATGCTGAGCTGGTGAGTCTCCCAGGATCAGTCCAACTTTGGGAAAGGCAGATGTTACATGACTGATGTCTGGCACCCAGAAAATCCATCCTGCAAAGAGGGAATCCAGGTTCTGCCACTACAGTTGGGCTGCTCCCTTATCCAGACAGAAAGAAAACGACTGAAGGATTCAGGACTGGAGTTTCTGGCAGCTGAGAACTGCAGGGACTGAGCCAAGGGAGCTCACATTGCAGTGCTTCGAGGAAAGCAGCCCTGGGAGAGCTGGCTGCCAGTGCCCTGGCACTGGATCTGAGACATGGACAGGAGATCACAGGGAGAACAGGAACGTGCAGGGTGACACCCTAATTTCAGATCCCACCACGTTATCCCACGTTTCTCACCCTGGCAGCACCAGCCCCTTCTCCTCTATGAAGCCCTGGGACAATAAAATCTTTCACAAAAATCCCCTTCACTTCTGCAGTCTTCTGCCATCCCAGCACCATTCTTGGTCCAGTCCATGCACAACTTACACTCAAAATACCACACAGAGCTTTCATCCAAAGAATCTTTCCTTATTTTTTCCTACCCGTCCTTAACCTTTCACAGCAGGTTATTTCTCTGCAGCCAGGCACACAATGCCTCAGCTCCCTGGGAGAATCCCACTGCCAGAGCTGCATCATGTTTGCAGTTTCATTTCTTGCTGAAGAGTGTAGATGAATAAATAACTCATTTGTATTTTTATTGTCTTAAGACAATTTGCACTTTAAATGTTACTACTACATGCATCCATTTACAGTAACATAAACCAACACTTTCTAAGTATCATGGATATAAATTCTGCTTCTCCAGCACAGATGTGAGAATTAGTGATAAATTTCCACATTCAGAATTTTGAAAATTTCCATCTACTACAACTACACATGACAAAAACCTTGGAAGCAAAAAGTAAAGTCATGTCTCCACTGAGTTCATGTCAAAACTATGGATATCAAATGTACAGGTCTATGTTGAGGCACTCATATAATTTAATATATTGCTTAATTTCATTATCAAAATATAAATAAATACAAATTAATCAGATCACACACTAGGAGGTGACCTCATACTAACAGAGCTCCTAAAATTCCAGCCAAATTAAAGATCCCATAGTGCTTGGGGAAGAGAAGTAAAATAAAAGCAATCCTTGTCCCACATTTAAATACTACAATTACTATTGCAAAACTATTGCAATGCTGTGATGTAATGGTAAAGCATATCTCTGTTAGTTTAGGGATTTTTTTCCTTAAGCTGCACAGTGAAGCTACTTGAAGCTACATTTAAAGGACTTTAAGGAATTTTATTGGTATTTAGAAAAGAAATACCAGCATGGAAAAAAAATTCTGTGTATCCAGAGGTACAGAAGTGGCTCTATGATGTTAAACAGCACACAAGGAATATGCAACCAGGTAATTAATGATGTGTTATGAGACTGTGACAAACTCTGAGCAGTTAAGGCTGCATGTTCACTTCTCAGCTGTGCATGTGCTGACTTTTGAGAGTATGAGCATTTAAAACAATATTGCCTTCTTTATTCCTGGATTTTCAACCACTGGTTACACCTGAGGAGCTAAAGCAGATGCTCCTGCCAGCCTGGCACAGTGACTCCAGTGCTCACCTCAGGGGACAGGAAAACAAACCCAGAGAAAGGCTTAGAAGGAACTGGCTTCCAGTCCCTGCTGTTCAGGTTTTTCAGAGCTCCAAATCCTGCAAACTACACTTTGACTGAATAAACCACCTCAAACTTTCACATTTCTGCAATTAAGCAACATTGGATTGTTCAGTCTTACAGAAAACTCAGATCAAGCCACTCCTGACAAAGCACGAGACCTTTCATGCACACAGTGCATTTGGGAAGTGACCTCAGCTGACAGCAGGGGCACAGGGGCAGCTCAAGGAGCATTTGGATTTGAACATAAAAATGCAGCAGTTACAATGCCCAGATCTGATTTGTATCAGCCAGGCTGACTTCTCAGAGATGGATGGAACTCCCAGCTGGGCAGGAGTGCAGAGCACCTCAGGGAGATGCCACCACACTGCTGGCACTGGGACATGCCAGGCAAAACTGTGATCTGAGCTCCCCCTGCACACAGTGATGCCCTCAAAAGCCCTGGGCAGTAAATACTGCCCCAAACACAGGAGCTGCTCCTGACCTGGGGAGAAATATTGCTGGAGTAAAGAGCCACAAAGCTGAGACAGCCCCAAAGTTTATCAAGGGCCCCCTTTCAGTGGGACAACCCAAAGAAGAATTACAGGTGACTAGGGAAGTAGCAGAGCAACCTTCAAGACCTTCCTGAAAATAGACATGAAAGGACTCTCCAGGATCATCCAGGTGTCCAATTCCTGGACACCTCAACAAACCCACTCTGGGCATCCCTCATCCCTGGCAGTGCTGTCCAAAGGCTCCTGGAGCTCTGGCAGCCTCGGGGCCGTGCTCATTCCCTGGGGAGCCTGGGCAGTGCCCAGCACCCTCTGGGGGAAGAACCTTTCCCTGCTCTGCAGCCTGAGCCTGCCCTGAACCTGTGTTATCCCAGGGTTCCCAAGATTCCAGCAGGACTGAGATACCTCTGTGTGCTCGCACATGGGTCTGGAAACAGTTGTAATACTTGTATTTCTTCCCACATATTCCACACTCGTAAGACCCTGAAAAACAAGAGAGAGAAGCTCACATCACCATGAGAGATCAGGAGAAACAGCCTCCCTGCACACTGGTCCATAAACTCCGGACAAAGGGTTGCACTTTGCAGCAAAGTAATTTTTGGAAGGTTCATGGAGATAAATGCAGGAAATCACTATCCCAGACACTATTCTTTCTTTCAGCCTCTTAAATCTCTTTAAGATTCCTTGGCATATTACCCTGAACTTACATTTTCAGTGTATCTTTTTAACTTTGCTAACGTGAAAGGGCCACTCTCAAAATAGCCTGACTTATAATTTTATAATAATGACTAATGTTTCCTATGGACAAAAATAACCTTGAATTACTTTTCAATAAGTTCCTAGTAGCTGGGAAAAAATCCTTTTCAACTGAAAAAAGAAGGCAATATGTTATCTCAAGGCCAGGAGTTTTCAAAATTTCTCAAGAAATGCACAATGTACAAATTTCCCAAGAAACCCACAGAGATTTGGTAAATATCCACCCAGAGGAAACCAAATAGATACAAATAGAACTTTTGTCCTTTTTAAGGAAAAGCACATGACCACAGTAGTCCCTCTTCTCAATTTGTGTCTCTAATTTCAGAAAACACACATCTGCAAACAGGCATTTGAAATGAAACCAGAGGAACAGAGCTGGGAGAGCCATTTGTAATGATGAAGTTATGCCATGAATTTAGACTCTTCTGTTATTGAACAAGCAGATAGAAATTTCCTTAGATTTGTTACTTGAGTTGATTCAGTCTCTTTTTTTTCCTACTTCACTTTGTTGCACAGGCTATAAATTCACTTTTCAGGCTCTTAATTTCAGAATGCACTGCATTTCTTAACTGTCCACCAGAGCTGTGGAACTAGGATCCCATTGGTGCTCTTTGAGAGGGTGAGAGCATCACTTGACTGAAGAGGAGACTGGAGAAAAAAGGGCTGAATTAATTTGATATGAATGCAGAATTTCATTTCCTGGCACCTTTCCTCACGTAACCTTGAAACAATCTTTTCCTGACCATGTCAAACTGCAAAACTCAGGGAGCAGGCACAAATGAGAACAAAACCATTGACACACATCCAGATAAACATTCCCAAACATCATTTCACAGCAATACTCACCTGGAGCTACTCAAAGGAACAAATCCAGGGTGCTGTCTGAACACACTATGCTCACAGTTCTTTTTCCCCTTCCCATGTCTCATGCTTATAGCCTGGGAAGAAAACACCTCCCTTCAGAGTGTCAGAGCCCTGAATTCCCTGCCTCTCACTGATAGCACCACATGGGGCTGTCTCCTGAGCTGGGGAAGCTCCTTTGTCACTGATGCTGAAAGGGACCATTCGCCACAGTCTGATACACCAGAGTACCCAGCTGAAAAACTACCCACATATTCTGATAGCACAGGCACTTGGCTGTGTTTGATCTGCTCCAGAGCATTTTTATTATCATAGCTCACTGTATTTTATATAGATACACATCTGTGGGAGTCACCACCTGTGGTCACTGCACACAGGCTGCCTGAGTGAAACCCGGGATATCAGCAGGTCAGCAGTGTTTGCCAGCCCTCATTCCCATGCTCAAGGACTGATTATTTTCACCACCAGCCTCCAAATTCTTTTCTGAAAACTCTTGGAGCTGGAGCCCCAAAGCAGCAGATGAGAGCACTCACCATCCTCTGGGCCTGCAAAGAGGAGCCCTGAGCACAGCTGAGGTTCAGCTGAACCAACAGCACGATGAGACTGATGCCCACCCACATCCCAACAGTGGTGGCTGCACACGAAGCACTGGGAAGAACTGAAATGAGTCCAGAGTTAATCACAGGGCTGAAGCCCCTCTGCCCTGGAGCCAGGCTGGGAGAGTTCATCTGGAGAAAAGCAGGCTCTGGGAGACCTAGGCTTCCAGGGCTTAAAGGGGCTCCAGGCGAGCTGGAGAGGGACTGGGGACAAGGGATGGAGGGACAGAATACAGGGACTGGCTTCCCACTGCCAGAGGGCAGGGCTGGATGGGATATTGGGAAGGAATTGTTCCCTGGGAGGGTGGGGAGGCCCTGGCACAGGGTGCCCAGAAAAGCTGTGGCTGCCCCTGGATGCCTGGCAGTGTCCAAGGCCAGGCTGGATGGGGCTTGGAGCAGCCTGGGACAGTGGGAGATGTCCCTGCCCATGGCAGGTCCCTTCCAGGCCAAAGCATTATGTGATTCTGTGAGTTGGTGCAAACAGGTCAAACACAGTGAGGGACTCTAGGCTGAATTTTTTTCCCATTTTTATTGTATTTTCTACTTCCTCTGGAGACAACCTGGTACATAAATGTACTGGCTGTGCAGAAGTTCTCCAAGAAGGTCAGCTGTCCAGGTAACTGTGCAGTGCTTTCCTTCTGCACTGTGAACCTGGGCAGGGGCTGCAGCCCTCATGCAGGGGCTGTGCTGGACACCAGGGGCAGGAGCTGGGGCAGGACAGGGACCATGTGTCCCAGGAGAGGGCTTTTGTGCAGGTGTCCCTGAAGCTCTAGGGCTCAAGTAGAACCCAGGGAAGGTTGGAGTCAACTTTGAGGGGGACACCTGCACTCACCCCCTGCCCACGGGTGGTAGAGCAGTGCCCCAGGAGCACAGGGAGTTGGGGAGGGTGTGAGGGAGGTGTGTTACAGACCTGAGGCAGAGACACAACTCAGCAACCACAGCTGTGTGCTCAGCTCACCACAGGCCTTCACGTTAGAGAAAGGAGGGGTGACTTGCCACAAAAAATGTGCCGTTAGTGTGGAGGAAAGGAGAAGTGGAGGAAGGACATCACTGTGTGTTCAGGCCTTGCAGAGAACATG
Organism: Illadopsis cleaveri; assembly: GCA_013399915.1. Taxonomy (NCBI): domain Eukaryota; kingdom Metazoa; phylum Chordata; class Aves; order Passeriformes; family Timaliidae; genus Illadopsis; species Illadopsis cleaveri. The sequence goes on from VXBB01002356.1 coordinate 148,543, forward strand.
CCCATGTGGCCCTGGACACCAGCAGCGAGGTCATTGTCCACTCAGGGTGCGTCATGCAGGTCACAGCTGGTGGTAGCAGGAGGGGAGGTGGGGAAGGTTTGGGGTTAGTTGGTGCACTCAGTTGGGCTGGGCTTTTCCTGAGCCTCGCAGCTGAAATCTGGGCAATGCACCCATTGCTTCCAGAGCTTCCTTTGCTCCCTGAGCCCTGGTTAGACTTTCACACCCTTCCATCACATACCGGACGTGTATCTCAATGCATGGTCAAAAATCCAGGTCCCTGAATATCGATTTCGTGTATATCCAACGGGAGAGCCACGTTCCACTGCTTTTCCATCTAAATTGTGCAAAAAGAAATCAGAAAAAAGCCCTTAAAGTGGATGCATTTCCAAGGAATAATGATGGCTGAAGCCTATTAAAAATTTCCAAGACCCATGTGTCCCTGTGGCTTCCTGACAAGATGTCAGAAGTCTCACAGAATTTCTCAAGGCTTCTGCAGTACTGTTTTACCTCACCAGGGAGAATCCAAAGTGCTCTTGAATTTCATATGCTGAGCAGCTCAGCAACTGAAACATCAGCACCATAGCATGAACCCAATGTGTGCATGGGAGATGGACAGAGAGGCTCAGAGCTGAAGGATTCTCTCTTCACTCTGTCTCAGAAACATTTTTGATTCAATGCATTACTTAAAAAGTCCTCTCCAAAATGTTCCTCATAAAGCACCAGATTGAGTGAGCAGATTGAGAGCTTAAGGAGTCTTGTATCAAACTTCTCCTGATCAGCTCGCAGATAACTCACTCCTCCAGGACACAAATACTGACCTGATGCTATTCCCAACAGGAGGAAATTATGGCATCTGACAGTCTCCCCCTCTTTCTCCCAAATTACAACCAAGTGCCCTTTGCTTTTCCTCTCCTCTCCAGACACCTCCATGGTGGGACTTATGTGCCTCTCCGCCCTGACATCCCTGCCCTGAGAAGTGTCCATGTGCTGGAGCTCTTCAAGTGACCCTGGCCTGAGGTCAGCACGTGAATCTTGCCAGAAGAAAGAGGAGAAGAGGAAATGTGGCGCCTCTGAGCTGTGCAGGGCAGAAACCCCCACCCCAGGGGTGGGACACCCAGGGTACTGTGGGGTTCCAGGTGGGTCAGGGGGGGTGCGGGGGATCCACAGCAGCTGCAGCTCACAGGAGCCAGGTGAGAGCCAACCTCTCCATTTGCTTCCTCTGCTTGGGATGCCAGAGGGGGATCCCACAGGATTGAAAGACTTTTGTGGAAAAGCAGCTGAAAGGAAAATGGTCAAAATCCAAAAAAAGCTCTTTGTCTTGGGGACTGTGGCCACTTGTCCCCAACCATCCCACCCAGTACAGCTCCTTCCAGCCCCCATGGGGATTGGGATGCTCCACATGGATGGAGGCAGAGTCTGGAGTAGTCCAAACTGCCAGGAGAGACAGGGAGCTGGAGCAAGCAAACAGGAGGCAAAAGACACAAGGCCTGGTTTGATGTAAACACTGCAAGGGAATAGCAGCAACTGAGCTGGGAATCCCTGTTATAAATTGCTCCAAGTAAAAATATAAATAGAGCAGATGTGTGACTCAGAAAAGAGACGTAAATCTTGTAATGTGCATTGCAGCCGAGTCCCAAGACTGAGCCCTGCAGAAAAGCTGTCACTTGGAGCCACATGTGCCCTGAGCCTTCAGCACCGTGGTCCTGGCTCAGACACATCCCTGGTTTAACCAACTGTCCCCAGCACACCCTGAAAGGAGATAGGCTGGGGGATGGCAATTCCACACAAAGGAGAGGGGTTCAGTCACTCCTAATTCACTATTTCATCAGGAATTGCTATAAAAATAACCATTTTCAACACCTCCAGTCTCAGATTCCCTGATGAAGGTGAATAAAATCCTACCAATGCCTTGCCTGTCTGCATGGAGGAAGTGATTGAGATACAGGGCTCCCAGATCCCAGGGAAAGCTCCTGGAAGTGCTGGGCAGCAGCTGCAGAATCACAAAGCCTTTGCTCCAGAGGCAGGAGGCACCAGCAGCATCAGTAGGTCACACTTTCAGGCTCCTCCAGTGCAGCAGCTGGAATGGCCAATGAGGAGCTGAAATGGCCAGTGGAGCAGCTGGAATGGTCAGTGGGACAGCCCAAGTGGACCATGGAGCAGCTGGAATGGCCAGTGGAGCAGTAGCACACGGGGCACATTCCTGGTGTGAGTTACCCTGGTATGTGCAGAGATGGGCACAGTGCCCATGTGTGATTTCCATGGGGGGACAGAGGGGACCAGGTGGCAGAGCTCAGCAAACACAAGGAGCTGCTCTCTGGGCACCATGGGCTGTGCACACGGAGCACAGGACCTGATGGCCAAACAGGAATTATTCAAAGCCACCTCCCCAAACACGAGGGTCATGTGAATGACAGACAGGGGCAGTTCCAGGGCTCTGTTCACAAAGGAATTAGCAGCAACCCCCATCACCTCCAGACCAAACTGCCTTTAAAGAAGCCCAGGCTTTACAATGACCAGTACAATGGGTGTTTCACTGGAAAAGGCCCTTCCAGATAGAAGCTCTCCAGTTTATGTGGCTTTAACCACCACTTGTAACTGGTCAATGAATCTGTCCCTCTCCCTACAGTGTCCATACATTGTGAGTGTCCCCCTCACACCAGTCTGTCCCCAGTGCTCTCCATGGGGGCCAACACAGAATCACAGAACCATGGAATAGCCCAAACTAAAGGGATCCACAGGAATCAAGTCCTGACCCTGCACAGACCCCCCAACAATCCCACCCTGGGCATCCCTGGCAGTTCTGTCCAAAGGCTCCTGGAGCTCTGGCAGCCTCGGGGCCGTGCCCATTCCCTGGGGAGCCTGGGCAGTGCCCAGCACCCTCTGGGGGAAGAACCTTTCTCTCATCTCCAGCCTGAGCCTGCCCTGGCCCAGCTCCAGCCATTCCCTGGGTCCTGTCCCTGTCACAGAGAGCAGAGATTGGGGCTGTCCCTTGGGAGGAACTGACCCCCCAAGTGAGGTCTCTCCTCAGTCTGCTCTGCTGCAGCTGAACAATCCCAGTGCCCTCAGCAGCTCCTCACTGGCTTCCCCTCCAGTCCACCCAAGTCAGCTAAGAGCAAAAGCCCCATCCTCACAGCCAAGCTCAGCTGGAAACCACCATTGCCAGAGGACACTGATTGCACAGCAGCTGCTGCTGCACAGCCAGGAGCTGTGGGGAGAAGAGGGTCCTGCGGGGCAAACACCCAACCTGCAGATGCTTTCACCAAGGGCTGGTGGCTGTGGCTGGAGGAGAAGCTCCCATTGCTGCCCATCAGTCATAGCTCCACCTCTCCCTCCCATGGCACTAGGGATGCTTTTCAGCTTTGCCCATGTGAAAATCAAGAGTTGCAGAGGCACAAAAACTCCGAAAGTACAGAGAGTATTTCTTGCAAACTGTAAAATCTTTATGTCAGAAATAATTGTGGATTTCTTAGGCTTTCCCTAGACCTGCACAGACAGCACTGACCTCCCGCCCTGCTGCTCTTAGTGGCTGTCCTGTGGTGGTGGAAAGGAGAATAGGAAGAACAACGATGCTTCTGAGACAGTCACCAGCTGAGGACCTCTCCCAGGTTTCTTTCCAGCAGTGTGGACAATGATCAACAAAACCCGGGAGAAAATCCAACATCAATTCCTCTTTTCTCTCCCCCTGCAGGACAAACCAACCCCAACTGCATTGCTGGGCAGCTCAAATCAGCTTCCTCCTGAGTCCCTTAAGGGAAACCTGGTCCAACTGCTTTTCCTTCTTTTTATTAGCAAGTGCCTTTGGATCTCAGACACACTGCAGGGACCTGCTCCGGTCCGGGGACAACAGAGGCAGTGCAAGAGTGGTGCCTTGCCAGGTTCCCGCAGGAAGCCAGCCCCTCTCCCTGGAGCAGGAGGAGAGGACAGTTTGATGTTCACAGAAAAAAGAAAAAGCTGCTTCTCATCACAGTGGGAGATGGGGTGGGGACAGGAACACCACAGGGCAGTCCAGAGTCAAAAGTATTCCCACAACTGACTGATGATTGAAGTGATCAGGAAAACAAACAGCAACCTGTAAAACCTGCTCTTGAGCTCAGACTCATTTACAGAAAGCATCCACATTCCTTGAGCAATTTTTCTCAGAACATCTCAGCTGTTTCTCAAGTTTTCCTTTCCTCATCTATGTCAAACACACCCCCAGCCCTGGATTCACCAGGTACTGCAGGTGACTGATGGACAAGTCCCTGAACATGCCAAAAGAAGATAAGGAGCTTTTTCTTTCCGATCTTGGCTGAGCCTTTAGGGGCAACCAGATGCAAACAGACACAGAAGGTCAATAATCCTGAGCCAGGACCCCAAGACTGATGTTCATCCTGGTTCTGGGCCCTCCACCATAGCTGAATGTCCAGGCACAGTTCTCCAGAGCCTCATCCCCACATCTCCCCAGGGAATTGTGCCTCGTGCCTTACCGAGCGTCTGCTGGTTGCGCACGCCGCCGATGACCACGCAGATCTCCGCAGGCACATCCCCAGGCCCATCTTTGATGTTCTTCTTGGAATCTTTGGTGTCTTCCTGCCAGATCACCTCCTCGATGTAGTCATCTGGTACTTCTGTCTTCACTTTCACCTCAGTCATCATTCCAGCCTCTTCACTGGGGGAGGACTGAGATGTCGCCGAGTCAGAGCCCTCGGGTTTCGGGCTCCGCGGGCTCCTCTTCGAACACTCCCTGAAGGAGGAAAGAGAGGAGAGAATGTGAATCCTCAATGCCAAGTGCTCATTTTGTCACCACCAGGACCTAATTCAAGGTATTCTGGTTTATGCAGGTTATTTAAAAGAAGCATATTAATGTGTGTCTGCCATACATGATAAGTAATTAAAATTCAACAAGACAAAAACAATAAAATGATTTGCTAGTAATGAAAATAACCTCAATCATCACAAACAACAGTAGTACTCATAAACACACTGGACCCCTAAAGAAGAGCACAGAACTTGCCCTGGTTGCCAGCAGGCCACGGGCCCAGCTCCAGCAGTTCTGCCTGCAGGTATTTTACCAACACTAGTCCATACACACAAAGCCATATTCCCCTGTGGCACTTGAGGACATGGGTCACTGGTGGACCTGGCACTGTTGAATTAAGTTTGACTTGATGATCTTCAAGATCTTTTCCAACCTAAACAATTCTATGATTCCCTGACATTTTTAATTTGGAGCTATCTCCACCCTCCATCACATCCTCTCTTTTATCCCTTCAAGCAACCTGACATCTCCTGGTATTCAGAGGCTTTATTGAACATACACAGTGCTGATCAAAGGGGATCATCTGGAGGATTAGGATATTTAGGGAGACTACCATGTAATGGACAGATACAATTATTGGGGATGACGGGGAAAGCCTAATGGAGGGGGAAAAGGAGAGGGGGTCCACTGTGCTCAGAAACAGGTTAGGAAATAGCATGTGTTTTCATCTGGCAAAGAAAAGCTGGGAATTTGTGAGAGAAAACAATCTAAACAAATATTCAAAACCCTTTAAGAAAAGGAAACTGGACACCTCAAAGTTGTAAAACAACATCAACAGGTGCTGTGGTGGCAAAAGGCAAAGGGGGTGTGAGCCCACCAGACAAGGATGTGGGAATAAGCCAGTGGAGCTCCTTTAGCATCACTCTTTATGGACCTCCAATTTTTCATACGGGTTATTAATACACTCCAACATGCAATACAAAGATAAAATAATTGCTGGTTCAGTTTGTGCGGAAATCAGAACTAAACATATAATGGCTCAGACTACCCAGAAACAGCAACCACTCTGACATATTTAGAGTCATGTAAACACTGGGAACAGCCAAAGGTGTTTGAAAATGTTTTAGGCAGAAGTAAAAAAATAAAATTAAAATTAGGCTGAACTTATGGATGATCATTAGGTCATGTAACAGTGACAGAAAAAAAAAATCCCATTACTTGGAACATCATAAAGTTCATCAGGACAAAGTATGAATTACAGTGTTAGAGAAGCAACACCTGCAGTGGGTTCTGACACAGGTTATGGAACTCTCAGAGGAACCAGGATGGTGCAACTGGAGGTGAAAGTGTGGAGCTCCTGGGAGGACAGGGATGAGGGGAGCATAGGAACAGAGAGAACAATCCTCCAGTAATTACCGCCCAACCTCCCACACAGACATGGAGTCACTATTTCAAACTGGGTCAGGCACATCTATTGCCAGAGATTTTATTATTCTTCCCTTCATTCTCATTATGGAATGAAATGTACAATTAATGGCCCCTAAACAGAGAGAATTAGCCTTGACCTGCCTTCCCACTCATTTCCTGCCTTCTCACACATGCTCCCCCATGCTGTGCTCCCAAAATCATACAAGGCTCTTACAAGTGAGAAAGATGGATTGAGACAGAGGAGATGTGGTTGGGAACTGGACAGTCTTTATGGTAATATTATTGGGTGTGCCACAGGCCCATCAATCTCAGCCACCACGTTGTGGCTCAGGACCCTTCCAAGGGGAAGGCAGTGAGTACAGAATACTCAGGGATCAGAAAAGAGTAGGACTGATTGCAGATCGATCAAACCCAGAAGGTGTGAAATGCAAAACACTGATAAAGGCAACAAGAGAGTAGATAAGAAAATCTTTCCTTCCTCAGTGAAGACTGTGGAGAAAGATCAAAGCTAGCCAGGGCGATTCCCACTGGGAGACTGGAAGGTGGGAGCAGGCAGTGAGAGCTCAGTTATCGAAGGCACAGCAACCTGGACCTGCCAGTCCTGGGCAAAGCAACAGGAAAATCCAGGCAGGAGCCAAGTGATTTGGGATTAGAAGCTGACACTAGTGGCAGTGAGACTGAGGCTAGAGCCTTCTGCAGAGATTATAAAAGGGGCAAGAATACAATGAGTTTCTGATGATGCCCAGCTTTGCATCGGTCACATTCAAACACAAACCAAATCAGCAACAGGCCTCGTGCTGCGAGGCAAAGCTGTTCTCCACGTGCACTGCTCCTGAATAGAGAGAGGCATTTCCACAGGACTCCTGGAATGGTTGATGTGGGGCAGATTTATTCATGCTCTGAAATTAAATTTAACACCACTGTTGCTAAAATTATGGGTGGAGCCATGGAGGGGTGGAGAGCAAAGACTGAATGGGACACTCCACCAGTGGATCCCTCTCTCTGTAGCTGGCTCTGCCCAAGACCAGTGGCTGCAGCACGTTTACACAAGTCCATGACTGTGGATGCACCCACGTGGTGCTGCAACCACACAGAGCCATGCTCTGAGCTGAAGGACTGACCAAATTTTCAATTCAGGTGCCTGAGATGGAACGAGGAGGTCATTTTCTCCCTGTCTGAAGCTGTGGTGAAGCCACTCCCCACTTGCTGCAGACACAGTGAGCAGGTTCATGTTTCAGAGGTGATCAGAAAAGCTGAAGATGGTTCCAAAATGCAGCACTGAAATGGTTCAAGACTGGAAAAGACACTTTATGACTCTGTGAGACCAAACTGCTCCAGTCTATTTCTCATGCCAAAAGGAAGACTGGAAGATGATCTGATTGCAGTGTATTGTCATCTTCATGGGGAGAAAATACTGTCTTGCCTTAACTTGGCAGAGAAGAGTCGATGTAAGCTCATTGCTGGAAGCTGGAACCAGCTTAAATGAGGCATAAAACATTAGCACAGATGGTGGTCCACTGGAAGAGCCATTTTCCAAAGGATGTGCTCAGGAAGAACAGATCCCCCCGAGTTTTCAAACCCAGAGTTGTGTGTCTGGCTGGCCCAGGTCCCTGGGCTCAGTACTGACATGCACTGGCCACACTTGGTGGCTTGGAGCTGAGGAATATATAAATTATTAGACCAGACCAATGCACCCTCAGAACCTTTGCCCTTCATGCACGCTGACTTTGTGGATCCAGCTCTGCCAAGAAAGGAACTTCCCAGCTGGAATGTCTGCTCCTGGGTGGGACCTAACCCTGCAAATATTAACTGAAAGCAATTCATTGCCCCATATGTTCTAACTCTGAGCAGGTACCTGATGTGCAGAAGGACACAGCCCCAAATACTTCAACAACTTTCTTCCATATGATTTCATGGCTCACAAGCCCTGAAAGGAGCCTGCTGTTCCCTCAAAAACAAGTGAAACCATAAAAACAGCAGCACTGACACTGCTGGGAGCAGGGCTGAGCTCTTCAAAGGCCATTCAGTGCCTTAGCTGGGGCTGCACAACTTCGGAGAGGAGGAAGAGGCAGCAGTGGTGGAATCCAGCTCTCCCAGCCAGGAGCGAGCATCACTTTCTTGTGGTCCCCTGTGAAATCTAGGTCGTGCTCCTGTGGCTAGAGCAGAACGAGGACCAGTTCAGGCTTTTCTGAAGCTCAGCTGCTGAATGGGATATAAATGTTCCCAAAGGTGCAGGGCAGAGCTGGGCTCAGGCAGTAATCCTCATGGGACAGCAGAGTTTGAAGCTTCCTGGTTTGGCTGGGGGAAAAGTACCAACATGCCAGAGCAAAACAGGAATGAAAAGGAAGCTCCTGACACTGGAAAGCTTCAGGCAGGATGGAAAGGGGTACATGCACAGCCCCAGCAGAACCAGTTTTCCTTGGAAGACAGGAGTCAGCACAGCCTCCACCATGCACAGCATCAATCCACACATGCACTGACCCAGGGGAGGTGACCCAGGAAAGCTCCATTTCATTCCCAGTCCTTTGGTCCTTGGATCAGCCCTTACAAGCCCATGATGCTGCACTTGCTTAGTGTTGTGCTGAATTTTGCCTCCCCTGCTACTGAGCAGCAGAAAGAACCTCCACTTGGAGATGAGGATAAAGTAGCAGGATATCTGGAATATTCTTGTTCTCGAGAAATTCCCTGATAGACACAGGGAGGGACAGGGAACATCCTGCCTGGGGAGGGAAGACATTAGGCTTCAGCACTGCTGTGCTAGGCCTGGTTCTGCCACTCCTGTCCCATGGCAGCTCTGCCAGAGCTGAGGCACAACTGCTGGAAGGGCTCAGAAAGAGAATGAGCAAGAACAGGAGTGAATTTTCAGTTCTGTTCCAGGCTCCAAGCAGGTCTCATGGGTTTGGGTGAGGGCACAGAGAGAAAAGGACCCAAAGCTCTCAGGATGTTAGGGAGTTCAGTATCAGTCCTGGGGGCTGGGAGCAGAAGGACTCTCCAGTGTGACCCAGGCAGTGCCCATGTCCCCCAGTGCCCACACAGAGACCTGCCCGAGTTTCCAGATCCCTGAGGCACTGCTGGGGCACTGCTGGGGACACACCAGGACCAGTGATGGTCAGAGCCTCCACTTGGTGGAGACAGCAGTGCACAGAAGCCAAGGGAGAACCTGCCAGAGTCACCTCCCACCACCGGGTCCCTCAGCCACCCTCTTCTGGTGGCTCTGAGCTCAGTCCCCAGCTTCATGCCACCACCCTTCTGCATGAACAATGCAGATTTAGTGTTCAGTGTGGCCTTCCAGGGGTCAGCTGCACGCCCCTCTGCACATCCAACCTGCATTTAAACATCCATGGGCTGGTGTTCCCTGGGAAGAGGATATTCCTGTTCTCCAAACACGGCACTGCTTGCAGGACAGAAACTGCTCAGAGCCCTCAGGCCGCAGAGGGCAGAGTGCACAGGCACAGCTGGCTTAAACTCTACCTCCTTCCACAGGAGGGATCTAACTTCTTCTCCATGGCTTTGCCCTTTCCTGGGAAATACCAACCTCCTTCACTGTTCCATGTCTTGTCTTTACTGAACTGTGGGCCCTGGCAATCCAAAAGGCTCTTCCTTGCCGAGGAGAGGAGGCAGAAGCCTTGGGATCACACAGTGCTCACTCCGTGCCTGGTTGCTCCTACAGGTGAGGTCCTGTTTCACTTCCCAGAACAGACTCTGTGATTTCCAACATGAAAGAGGCAAACATTGCACTTGCATGTATCACTGCTCTCACTAAGTAGGCCACACAGCCAATTACTGTAATACCAGCTCTGCCATCTCACAATGCTCATTTCAACATTGCTGCCTGCTTTGATCATCAGACTTTCATCTTCCGATGACGTTACGGCCACTTTCATGTCAGACACAAGTGTGTGAAGGCAGAAGAAATTTCAGAAGGCCTTAATGAAGCCTCAGCATGGGGAACTGGAAAAGCAGGGGTAAAAGTGGGTTCCTGGGCCCATTTGGGTACAGCTTCCTTGGCGCTACACCTGTGGCAGCTCATGAAGGCCTCAGGCTTCGGCAGAGCTCGATGATGCAGCACAACAATACGGGCCAGAACAGTCCTGGGTGTGAAGCCTCACCAGCATCAATGCAAGGAGCAACACCAGGGCAATGCCAGGAGCTCTTCCCAAGGGAAGGACAGAAAGGAAAGGCTGGGTGCTCCCCCTCTGCACAATGACACTACCCACAGCTCCAGCAGCCCCTTCCAGCTGAGCTCCTGTGTCAGGAGGGAGGCAGAAGCGGGTGAAGGCTGGAAGCTGCAGTGTGGAGCTGTTCTGGTCTCTGCAGGTCTCCCTGGCTGTGATGAGCAAAACAGCAATGAGTGAAAGCAAACAGGGCCCGTCAGCTGCTGCAGCCACAAGAAACTCGCACTTGCAGTTTGCTGTTTCTGATCTGGAGTAGCATCCTCATAAATAATGAAAGTGACTAAAAGCTACTTAAAAAACACACACTCCTCCCTTCTGAAAGAATGAGAAAAAAAACCCCAATTATAAAAGGACATTTCTTCCAGCTAGGAATAATTTGTCATGTAATTCTCTGAAGACAGCAACAGAAACATGCGTGCTCCGTGCTCCCTTTGAGTCATCTGTGATTGCATATGTACTCCGATGGCTTCTAATGAGGCTATTTTTACAGCACACATCCTGCTGAGTTTTTGGGGAGGGGCAGAGTGAGATCAGTGAAGTATCAGCCTTCAACATCAGCTCCTCACTCAAAAGGAGAGGAAAAGGAAACACATGTGGAGGACGATGTACCACTCTGAACCAACACTTACGAACAGCTCTCCTGTCCCAGCAGCGAATGTGGGGCATCTTTTGGTTTTTTCTAAACAACACCCAAGCTGGCAAACCCAGAGATCACTAGTGCCTTGATGATATATCAGTGATGGCCACAGGGCTCTGCACAAGCTGGTCTGGTGGAGCTGTCCCTGCTCATGGCAGGGGGTTGAAGAGGATGGGTCTTCAAGGTCCCCCCAACCCAACCCATTCTGTGATTCGCCTGTGACACCCCTTGACAGAGCACAGGGTGTGCCCAGTTAGAGGAAAACTGAAACTCATTTTGGGCACCCCTTGAAAGGCTCTTCTGGTCTGCAGCACCAGATGTTCAGTAAGGGCTCACAAACACTCATGGGGACCAAGCAATGGGCACCTTTGCAGAGGCCAGCAGGACATCAGCACCAGTGGGATGACCCAACTTGTCTTCTGGAAACCAATGTGCAGTTGGCTCACCCCAGGCTAAATCAAAAGGCCTCAGCTGTCAGAAAGAAAAAGAAGCAAAAAATGGGGGAGGCTGAAACTGGGCTCAATGTACAGATGTCTGCCATGGAAATACGGAACCAGAAGGTTCCTGTCATGACTGGAGCTATGGAAAGTGGAATAGACAGAACAGATGTAAATGAACTCTCATTTTACATGGAGATGATGAAAGCAGAGATGAGAAAAAGAAGCACATAAGTTGAAAATCTGCTCGTCTGATAAATTGGCTGTGGTGGCCTTCCCACCCCTCCCAGTGTCTCTCATCTGCTTCCTGGGGCAGCCTGAGGGGGTGGGCCCAGTGCCTTACACCAGGAGGAGGTGGAGAAGATCAGGAAGCAGAGGAACTGCCTGGTGTTCTTCACTGGGGATTATTTCCTGCAGACATCACTAGACAAGATTTTCAAGTGCCGGGTTAAAAGTGAGAAAAGCAGGAGCTGTTTTCCCAGTGTAAGAATGGAGCTCTCGGCTCCAGGCTCCAGCCCCAGCTTCAGATGTTCCCTCACACCCTGAAAGGCAAAGACACCACGCTCCTGTGTCAGTGTCCAGAGCTGCTCCTCTCCAAGGCACTCAACCCCCTCCCTGCCACAGCTCCCAGAATCTCTTCCAAAGCCCCTCTGCAGCCTGAGCCTGCAGAGAGGATGTCCTGGTGCTGATGTGTCAAGTGCTGGAACAACCACCCCATCCTGGGTTCCTCCTCTGAGGGATTATTTTTTGGCACAGGCACAGTACTTCCAGCATGGATTGCTGCCTCTGGTCATTGGGCATTTGCTGAAAAAAGAGATTCTCTTACTGGGAATCTCCCCTCCACAGGAGAAAACCCCCTTTACTGTCTCTTGAATGAAGCAAAGCAAACACTTCCTTAATATACACTGTGTGCACACTAAAATATCCCTTCTGATCTTCGACTCTTTCCATTTGGGAGCCTGTCCACATTCCAGAGTATGGATACCTAAGCAGGATACCCAAGTGTGCCACCAGCATTCTGGGTGACACACACAATGGCAGCACATGCTGGTCCATATGACTGAAACTCTAATTTTCACTTGGTCACAAAGGGGTTCATGGTCATCTGTGTTCCACCAGGAGGTTTCATTTCTCTTCACAATCTTCCACAGTGCCACTGTGAATTCCCAAAGTGTGCATTTAGCTTCTGAAAGGTTACAGGAAAAGCCTGCTCTCTCCTGTCCTGATGTTATTTTAGGGGATGGGAACTCCCTCCTCCATCAGCAGTACAGGAGAGAAGATTTGCTGAAGAACAGAAAAAAAGCAAAAGCTGATCAGAGCTTCTGGGCATTTTCCACATGCAACACACTCTTGTAAACCTCAGGATTCAAAGATTTCAAGGTCCCTGCAAGGTCCCAAGTGCTCCTGTAGTCTCTATGCTGGTTTTGTCCATGGCCCAGGAGCTGTATCCTTGTGCTTGGCTGGAATTCTTCACAAGGCTGCTGGGTCCCCTCTTTGCATCCACGACCCTGAATACACTGGTCCCTCCTACCCTGACCAAGGATGAAGCTGCAGCTCCTGGAGGCTCTGAGGCCCTCGCTCCAAGTTGGACCTGGGGACATCAAACTAACTGGGCACAGAAAAAAATCCTTGAGACAGAAGAAGCAGACAAAACTCTGCCCTTATCTGGGACACATTTACATCCTCTGCTTTCTCCCTCCAAAATAAACTGAAATCAGAACACAAGGCTGCATCCTTCTGCAGGCAGAAGTGTGACAGTAGCTGCCATTCAGGTTTTCCTGGAAGAAATTGGCTCAATAAATACCAATATTATTAAGGAGTTCATAAATTTAAAGGACATGAAAGTTTTGCAGAAGAGAGATGCCTCAGGGAAGTTCACCCCCTGCCTCTGAGGGCAGCCAGCTTGTGAAAACAGAGGTAATAGCTTTCAAAAACCCCAAAATACATAATGCAGCACTCGGTGGTGTGTGTGGTGTCAGTGCTAAAATCTAGGGAAAACAAACAAACAAAGCAGAATACTGAATTTTTCCAGCTATCTGAGTGTAGTAAAACACACAACCTTTCCTGACAGCAAACTCTGCTTCAGGAAGTCCAAGAGGAATTTAATCGTGCGTTCATTCCTCAAGGGACGCTCGGCAGCTCCGAATCCTTCAGAGAAGGTAAACTCCAGGACCAATCAGCCTGCCTCTCCTCTGGAAATTAAACATTAAAATACAAACCAGAACAATAGTCAAGAGCCACAAAGAATTCCTAAGGTATTAGCAAAACAAATTCCCTTCAGTCCTTATTAGGAATATCTCGAGGATGGTTTGAAGAGGAAAGTCTAACCAAATAAAAAAAAAATTTGGCTTATCCAACAAAAAACAACCGCGCACTCTTTGCCAAAAGCAAAAGAATTCAGTCAGATAAAAAATGCGACACACAAATGATGCAGGTTAAAAACTGAATTTAAGATGATAATGGAATAGCTGCCAGCGTCTTTAAATTTTCAAGCGTGGAAATGTCAACAGAGACAAAGAAATTCAGGGAAAAACAAAGAGAATAGATTAAGGATTTATTTATATCAGTGAAAGAGCTCTGTGTTCCTTGACTAAGAAATGACTGAGAGGATGAGAACTGAAATGACCACACATCTCCAACACACCACGAGGAGTGAGGGGGTGACCCAAGGATTTCCTGGTAGCTCAGCTTTCCTGAAGGCTTTAGAGCTGCCACGTCTCGGTTCTTTATGGCTCCAGAAAGGAACGTTTCTCCACCTTACACTATCCAAAGCTCTCCAGGACTTCAGCACTGGGCAAACTGGTGTGGTTTACACAGAAAATACTCCCATCCCTCAGAGCTGGGATGTGTCTGAGCACTGTCATCTCCTTGTACGTGGACATTTGACCTTCTTTTGGGTTTCAAGGAAACCTGCGTGGGTTCTCCACAGCTTCTGTGCTGGTTGTTGTACAGAACTGAACTATCCACTGCTCTTAAACTGCCCAGAGGGCACATTTGGGAAGTTTTATGCCGGTTGGTTGGTTGGTTTGTTTCTTTTTGAAGATGGCTGGTGAGAGCCCTTCAGTGGGCACCATGGCTTATTAAATTGCTTGGCTAATTAGTAAGAGTTTTCTCTTTTTCTGATGCAGGATGAGTCAGAAGCTTCTTTCTTGGCACTCTGAGACTGAAAATCCCACAGGTTGCCTCTAAAAGAAAGGGGAGACAATTCAAATAATTTTGCTTCCTGGAAATACCCAGCCCTAGGCCTGTCCTTCCACAGAGTGTAGAGGCCTCTCCCGAGCTTCAGAGGACCACAACCTCAGAAATTGTCCTTTCCCAGTGCTGGGGACATGGTGAGCTGGAAGAAGAGTTGGTGTCATCCCAGGGCACTCCCTTGGGTAACAGGAGCTGCTGGGAAGGACATGTCCACAAAGGATGGAGCAAGGAATGTGGGGAAGAGAGGGGAAGGTGCCACCAAGGAGGCTGGAGAAAAACTGAGAAGGAGCAAAGTTGATGCAAGTCTTTCTCAACAGCTTCTCCTCCCAGGGCTCCCCAGGGAATGGTCCCAGCCCCAAGAGCTCCAGGAGTGTTTGGACACCACTCTCAGGGATGCCCAGGGTGGGATTGTTGGGGTGTCTGTGCAGGGCCAGGAGCTGGACTCAGTGATCCTGGTGGATACATCCAGCTCAGGGATTCTGTGATTCCATGGAAGTCACATCTTCTACGGCACAGGCTGAAACACTCAGACCCCTGAGGCATCACGGTTTGGTCTGGAGTACCTGCGAAAACTGCACCAAGCCAGAGCTGGGAAACCTCCAGGTCCAGCCCAAAGCACCCCTGGGAACTCTTGCTCTGCTCCCACCTGGGCCAGCACCCGGAGCCCTTCTGCTGGACCCAATCTCCCTCAGCCCTTTCTGGGA
Source organism: Illadopsis cleaveri (assembly GCA_013399915.1). Taxonomy (NCBI): domain Eukaryota; kingdom Metazoa; phylum Chordata; class Aves; order Passeriformes; family Timaliidae; genus Illadopsis; species Illadopsis cleaveri. The sequence continues at coordinate 163,857 of VXBB01002356.1, forward strand.
GCTGCAGCCCAGCTGTTACCACTGCAGTAAATGAGAGCCACCCCTGCCCTGCCAGCAGCTCCCAGCCCTGAAGGCCTGGATTTCCCCTGCTCCAGGAGCAGCTTCTCCACAGCTACATCTGTGCTGTGAGCGGGCTCCCGGCTGGTGACAGCCCCGCTGCAGACGGGGCTGAGCTTCCAGCTGGCTCCGTTCCCTCCGCAAACAGATGCAGCTCCTATATCAGGGGCTGATTTATTCAGCAGGAGTCTCGCACATTAAGTGTAGTTAAGTCTGAAAACAAATCTAATGACTTTAAAATAAATAGCCAACAGAGGACTCGAAAATGAAATTCCTCCTTCCTCTGACACCCGCCATATAAACAATAATAATTATATAAAACCGTGTCTAACACATGACTACACAAGACTCTGGTGACCAAGAAAAGCACACGCTGCTTGTCAGACATAATTGCACATTTGGTTTTTCAATTATTTCTTGTCAGGATCCAGAGCCCACCATCTGAACGCTGACATTAATTATTGGGAAGTTGTTAGTGCTCCAATAGTCTTATGGAGACTCCCAGTGCTCACCCTGAGGCCCACAGTTCCCAGTGCTGCTCCCACAGTGCCCTTCCATCCCACCAACCCTCTGGGTCCGTCACACACCAGTCAGGGACACCCAGCCTGGGCCACCACGTGCAGAATAGGCTTCAGAAGAAGTGTCAAGAAAGTCTCTGGTGGACATTAGCAAGGAACCAATCCCCGTGTGCTCACCCACAGGATGGGGCCAGACCATGTCCAGCACTGGGGTCCCTGCCACAGGAAAGTCTTGAATCTGCTGGAGAGAGTCCAGGAGGCCATGGAGCTGCTCCAAGGGCTGGAGCCCCTCTGCTCTGAAGCCAGGCCAGGAGAGCCGGGGGTGCTCACTTGGAGAGGAGAAGGCTCCAAGGAGAGCTCAGAGCCCCTGCCAGGGCCTAAAGAGGCTCCAGGAGAGCTGGAGAGGGACTGGGGACAAGGGATGGAGGCACAGGACACAGGGAATGCCTTCCCACTGCCAGAGGACAGGGCTGGATGGGATAGTGGGAAGGAATTGTTCCCTGGCAGGATGGGCAGGCCCTGGCACAGGGTGCCCAGAGCAGCTGTGGCTGCCCCTGGATCCCTGGCAGTGCCCAAGGCCAGGCTGGTCAGGGCTTGGAGCAGCCTGGGACAGTGGGAGGTGTCCCTGCCAATGGCAGGGGGTGGCACTGGATGAGCTTCAAGGTCCCTCCCAACCCAAAGCAGTGTAGGATTCCATGAATCCAGCCCATGTCTCCCCCCGTCACCGTGTTCCAGCTGAGTCCCCTCCCAGCCCCTCTGAACACCCAACTCCTGGTGTCACACTCCCATCACATCACTGCCCATCAGGCAGGAAAACATCCTGCCTTTTATTGGCTTTTAATTTGCTGCTTTTTAATTTTGTTGACTGTCTCTTTTTTCCTTGCAAAAGGAAGAAAGAAGCCTCTGATCTACCTTTTCTGGAGTGTTCAAAAACACGCACAGCTTTGTCAGGTTGTCTCTTAGTTGTCATCTTCCCCAAGGCAAGCAGCCATCTCTCTTCTGCTCCTAAGAATTCTCTTCACCTTTTAAAATCTCCCGTTACTGAGCACTCACTGAAGTGCAACAACCACAGAGGAGTTAATGGGGGAGGAGAATAGCAAGTGCTCTCTGCCACCACGAGCTGCCAGCTGCACACCCTTACCCCTGTTCTTCCAAAGGCAGCAAGAGGCCTCTGGAGCTGGGGCTGGTGGGGTCACAAACCCCTGGCCCTTCAGAGCTTTCAGTGTTCGCTTGAAACAGAATTAAATCAATTCACTGCAGTAAAAAAAGAAAAATAGGATTGACCCAATACCACAGTCATCACCTTAGACCGAGCCTGCTACTGTGAAAAAAAAAATATTGCAGGAAGATAAAATCCAGGCAACTATACTTTGATTATATTATATTATATTATATTATATTACATTATACTACATTATACTACATTATTTTTGCTTATATTTTTACTGATATAAATTAATTGTTAAAAGCTTCCTTGATAGTTTGCAATTAGTGAGAGTTTCAAGCAGCAACGACTTTGAGAAACATCCATTTTGTGCCTCCATCCACTGATGATCTCACAGATTCAGTCAGAGCCACATTTCCACCTTCAATCACTGACAGAGCTTTCTTGAAATACTACATTTTGATTCTGTTTTATTATTTTTAAATGGCCATGGTCATTCTCCTTTCTTTGGCCACGTTTTGTTCAGTCAGGTAGATGATAAAGCAGGTTTTGTTTCCATTTTTGTACAAGGAAAGAAGCCATGACCAGCCTCACACTCCTCTGGACATACAAAGGAACAGAGAAAACAGAGGGAAGTTCTCCCACCTCGCCAGGAGCTCTGTCCCTGCCCTGGGAAGGACTGTAACTCACTCCTGGGAGGATGTTCAGCCCCAAGGGCATCCCAGGCAGGTGAGATGGACACCCCAAAGGGTGACATGGACACCCCAATGGTGACATGGACACCCCAAAGATCAGCTCCCACATGAAGAATGCACTTGCCCGCCTGCTGTGGGAAACCCTCCAGTGAAAGCTGAGTTAAAGGTTGGAATAAAGAATCCAGGGGAAGGAAGTGATGCCTGGCGTCTCTCCCCTTGCTCCTCAGTCTGTGCTTTCTTTCCAACTTCCTTCAGGCTAATTCCCAGTGTCCTGTGAGCCACCACTGCTGGACCACAGATGAGCCACCCCCAAAGTGAGACAGAGAAGTTTTCCCCTGTGACAGATGCCCAGTGTTCCCCTCTGCCCAGCTCAGGGGCACCCCAGACATGTTCAATGCCAGGCAGAGCCAACTGGACAAAACACTGCCAGGAATGAGGGTGTTTCATCCTGAAATGCCATTGGCAGAGCTGGGGCACTGGGCAGGGACCAGCCAGCACGGTGGGAGCACTGAACCCAGCCAGGGCTGTGCACGGTCAGCAGGGGGAGGCAGGGAGAGCATCAGCGGCTCCCAGATCTCACCAGGATATGCTTTTACATGGCAGGATGGGTTTTATCTAAGGAATAAAACTTTCACAGTGCTTTCAAGGCCCTGGAGAGGACAGGAGGCCACAGCCCAGGGCAGACCCACCTCAGCATGTCCCTCTGCAGGGTGGGAGCAGCAGAGACACCTCTCAGTGGGATCACAGTGGGCTGGGCTGGTGGGACACCTCTGTCCCCTCCTTCTGAAGGGCAGAAGGGTCTGCACAGCCCAAGGTCTCCATCCAAGAGCCTCACCCTGGGGGCACTCAGCTGGAACTTCCCACACCACATACAAACCACCTCTGCTTTCAGTCCCCAAGGCCAGGATAAGGCCAGACTCCCACATCCATCTTCCCAGCTATATCCAAATAGGGCCGCATGGACACTCGGCCCTGATAGCCCCCACCCATCCCTCCTGTGGAGCTACCCTTGGCCACCCCATCTCCAGGATGGAGAGCACACCTGAGCAGAGCTGCACCACCCACCACATCCCACCCAGCACAGCAGCCCAGCCCTACCTGCTGGAAGAGCTCCTCCGCCCACTGCTGCTGCTCTCGTCGGCCTAGGAGATCAAAACAAAAAAGCTGGTCAGGTTCAGAAAGACAAGGCTGCTCTCCAGCCCCTCCTGCCCTGGCTGCCCTCAAGCTCCAGGGCTCTCCAGGAGCTCCACACACCCCATGCTCAGCTCTGAGCCCCCTGGGCTGGGCAGGGTGTGAGCCCCAGCCCCACCACGGGGGCTCCTCCCAAGCCCATCCCCGCTGGTCACTCCCTGCAACCCAAGTCACAAGCCATGATCCCTTGGATGCAAAACCACCATCACCAGATGGGAGACCAGGAATGGCCAAATTGTCCAAATGTCCATGTAGGAATGGCCCGGCCCTGGGCTGCAGGGGTAGCCCAACACCTCCCCTCATTAGCCCCGTGCCCTAATTAGCCCCTCCAGGCCCTGGGAGAGCTGAGCAGGGAGGGCCCAGGGTCTCTCCTCGCCTCCTTCCCCAGCTCGCTGATGAGAGCCTTCCTTGGAAAGACAATATTATTCCAATCCCAGAAATTTTATTTCTGAATTTGTGCAAATACAAGTTAAAAGATATTAGCTGCATTTCACATTTTGTGCAAATGGCAGAAACAGGCAATTCATGTGCAGCAGGATGGGGGCCAGCCAACGATTTCGATAAAATAAACCCTTTTTTAATTTAAATGCTAATGCACTGAATTAAAATTTAATAACTGAGGAAATTGAAAAGCCGAGCAGGAATATTGGAAATAAATCCAAGCAGAAACAGCTGAAATTAAAAATTCTAGAGAGTGGGAGGATAGCAGCTAAGCTGTCTTATATGATTACATTTTTTTTTTTTTTTTTTT
>VXBB01002356.1:169063-187393 GCA_013399915.1 Illadopsis cleaveri
TGAAATATTTCATAAATTTCAAGCCAGCATAAATTCTTAATTTAAAAGTTATGGAGGTCACATTTAGTGCACTGGTACAATTCTGAAATCTTAAAGAAATAGCAACCAAAAAAAAATTGCAATTTGATTTTATTTTTTTAATTCTTCCTGTAAAATTTTCTTCAAAGGGATTGTCCAAGTTACAAAAAGCAAAAACACAACCTGGCTTCTGAAGGGATATGAAATCCACTGGAAATTAAGAGATAAAAATCTAACTCAATTACAAAAAGATATTTTTTTATTATGATTATTATTATTATTATTATTATTGTGAGCCACTTGAGGAATTTCTGTTAAAAAATTTCTTCTCTCCATTGCCTGGGAAAAGCCAGAAGGGAGGAGCTGACAATGTAATTGCTTCTGTTAGATCTCCAATCTTTTGTGAGCACTGATATGTTCATTTGTTATACAGCTGTTCAGCTACAGAAAGGATGTCAGAGCACCCATAATTCAAAGCAATCAATCAAAAATTAATGATTTGTCATGCTTACACAATGGAAAAAAAGGGAAAAAAAAGCTTTATGGGTTCCTGCAACTGGTAGATTGCTCAAACCTTCGGGGCATTTTCTAGAAGATTAGATCTGTGTGTACAAAGAAAAGGGGAAAAAGGGAAAAAGGAGACTTAATATAGAGCCAGGACAGAAACCTTCTGGGGTGCTGGGGGTCACTGAGGCCCGAAATCCCCAGAGATGGGAACCTCACAATTCCTGTCTGTACAAAGAGTTCTGTTCACAGCCCAAGCTCACACAACCCAAGAGCCACATCTTGGATCACAGGGACCTTGTGAGGCTCCTACCACGAGAATTCCATGGGAAAACCGCCCGCTGAATCATGGAACCATGGAATATCCTGAGCTGGAAGGATATTCTGACCATGAGGATGATGGAATCCAGCCCCTGGCCCTGCNGAAGGGGGGAAGGAAAAAAATCCTATCTTTGGCTGGCTGTAGGGCAGTAAATCGAGAGTGCTGTGATTTATTGCTCAATTTTCCTGAGGGAAAAAGGCTTTCTTTCNCCAGTGTGGGGAAGTTTCCTTATTTTGAAGGAAAAAATGATAAAAAAAAGGAACCACGACAGGTAAGGGCTCTCAACTCAATGGTTTCACACAGCCAGGGTGCCCCTGGAGATGATCCATTAGACAAAAACACCAAGCTAAGCCTGAATGTGATCAGATCAAGCTGTCTTAAATGTTTCTGGGTGCTGAAATAAAAAAATCCACAGAATCCCAGACTGGTTTGGGGGGGGAGGGACCGTAACGCTCCTCTCATCCCACCCCTGCCATGGGCAGGGCCACCTCCCACTGTCCCAGGCTGCTCCAAGCCCCATCCAGCCTGCCCTTGGACACTGCCAGGGATCCAGGGGCAGCCACAGCTGTCTGGGCCCCCTGTGCCAGGGCCTGCCCACCCTCCCAGGGAACAATTCCTTCCCAATCTCCCATCTAGCCCTGCCCTCTGGCAGTGGGAAGCCATTCCCTGTGTCCTGTCCCTCCATCCCCTGTCCCCAGTCCCTCTCCAGCTCTCCTGGAGCCCCTTTAGGCTCTGGCAGGGGCTCTGAGCTCTTCCTGGAGCTTTTCCTCTCCAGCTGAATACCCCCAGCTCTCAGCCTATTCATTCAAAAATAAAATCCATTTAAACTAAAACATTCCATCCAAATTCTAAAAAGTAGCATTTGAGAACTAAAATACCATGAGGAAGTGGAAAGGTGAAAGGCTGGAAATCACCATTTAACCAGAATGTGCCAAAATGGGTCAGAGCAGCTCCCAACAAAGTAACATCTTTGTGGAGGGAAACAGAAATCTCCTGTGCTCACAATTAGAATCTTCTGCACTCCCATTTACCCAAAGAATTGATTTTGGTGATTTCCTAATTTCTAATTGAAAAAGGAGAGGAGCAGAATTTGCATCTGCTGATGAGGGGGGAGGCTGGATGTGGGGTGCTGGAACAGGCTGGAGAATGTCACACAATCTGTCCCATAAAATCATTTACAATTCAAAATGTTATTCCCTAAAGTTGCTTTTCTACATATTGGGTGCATTTAGGATTGTTTTATTTAACTAATGCTAATAAATATCCTTTAAATGAAAATGCACACAAGCAGAATGTGGTTTCAGGCCATATGCTCCTCAAATCGAGTTGTAAGCAAAAAGTAAATTGTGATAAATAAGAAATGTATCAGTCAACATCTTCTAACAGGGTATCGTGGCAAAAAATAGGAGTCCAAGCAGATGTAGAACTGACCTGAGAAATCCATGTTTATCGAGAGGGCTACATTGTATCGGGAAAAAAACCCCAACATTTTAACAGTGACAGCAAAACAAAAAAATAACTAAAAGCAATAAAAATGTGAAATGAGATTTCAGACTATTTAAGCATGGGCTTTCTGCCTGATCTCTTAAATTATGATTAGAAACAATTATTCAAATCACTTGGATTTGCATCCATGCTCAGATCAGCTCCCATGGACGGGATGGGGGCACCAGAACACCCCCAAAGCACTGCCATAGCCCTCCCCAGAGGGAAAAGGGGTTAAATCCATGTATTTATTTATTTATGCAGACACAGCCACCTCCTATGATTTTCCTCTGAACCCCATCTCAAAGGGAGAGGTCCCTAATTCCACCTGGGGATCACAGGAGGAGCAGAGCCTGCTTGCCCCAGCTTCTCTCCCATAGCACCTTCCCTCTCCATGTTTGTTTATCTGAGGAAAAAAAAACTGAAAAAAACTCCAAACTCCCACCCTGCTTCCCCCAAACACCTTTCCAGAGACAGCTGAGTAATTTTTGTCCAAACACAAACCACACTTTCAATTTTGGAAGGAGCCAGCAGCACTCAGCATGGAAAATTTCACCCCAAATAATTAAAATTTGGCAAAGGGAGAAGCAACTGAAAACAGGTCTGACACAGGAATGTGCCATAAAAATAACTGCAGGCCTGCTACCTGTGCTGTCTGGGGTTATTAACTTCAGAGCCACAGAAAATGCAGGAAGTCCTTTTTTTTTTTTTCCTTTTTTCTTTTCTTTAAACAAAGGGCAAGACACTGGCAGTTTCCTATTTAATTTTTATTAAATAGGAGGGGGAAAAACAGCAGAGCAGCTCCACATCGCACCAAAACATCTGCAGAGCACAAGGACCCATAAATGTGCCCGTGTCCCTTTTTAATCTGGATTTTTGCTTCCTCCTGCCAACACAGCGGATGCTGAGGAACCCCAAGGCCTGGATTTTGAGAGAAGGAAGCAGAGCTGTGCTCCACAGAATCATGGAATCATTGAGGCTGGAAAAGCCCTCTGAGATCATCGAATGCAACCACTCCCCAGCACTGCCACGGCCAGCACTAACCCCTGTCCCCAAGTGCCACATCCACAATGGAACATTTCCAGGGATGGTGAGTCCACCACTGCCCTGGGCAGCTGTGCCCATGCCCGATCACCCTTTTCACAAGGAAATTTTTTCCTAATATCAAAGGATAATTTTTCCAAATATCAAATATTTTCCTACACCTTCCCTGGTGCATTTTAAGGCTGTTTCCTCTGGTGCCCAGAGCTAGGGTATCCCCTGCATGAAGGACAAAGATCTCCACTGTGTTAGGCTGCTGTGGCTCGTTCCCTCCTCATCCTTTGCATTTCCCAATCCATCAGGGCAGCCTGCAAAAGGGATGAATTCTCCACTTGGGAACAAGACAGCTCCTGGGGCTGGAGGAATGCACTGCCTATTTCCTCAGATGGAGCTTCCCCTCAAGAAACAACCAAAATAATAATAATAATAAAAAAATACCTTCAAGGAGGAAATGGGAGCTCTCCCTGAGGCATCTGCTCAGTCCCACAGCTGAGCCAAGCCCTGGAGTGAGGGCTCCCAAACCTCCAAAATTCACTGGGGGTCTGCAAACCTTCCCCCCCAGTCCTGGCCATGGGGCAACACCCAGGGTGGGGATGCTGGTGGCAGCTTCAGTGTCAGAATTCCCTGGAAGCAGCCAGGGGAATCTCACCCTTGTACTTGGCTGCAGCCTTGCCCTGGGAAAAGCCAGTGCTTGTTCCCTGTTCAACAGGGAAAGCCCAGGAGTGAACAACAGCATTGGAGAGTTTTGACCCCTCTGAGATGAGCCCATGAAGGGTTTCCTGCTTGAGGGCAGCAGAAGGCAAAGGCAGAGACTCCCATGGCAGGCACAGAGGCTCTGCTGCCAGAGGACATCTGGGACAGGATGGTCCCGAACACCCAGGAACCATCCCTGTGTGACCAGTGACCACACCTGGGCTCCAGCACAGCTCCAGGGACCATCCCTGTGTGACCAGTGACCACACGTGGGCTCCAGCACAGCTCCAGGGACCATCCCTGTGTGACCAGTGACCACACGTGGGCTCCAGCACAGCTCCAGGGACCATCCCTGTGTGACCAGTGACCACACCTGGGCTCCAGCACAGAAAGGCTCCAGAAAGGTCTCCAGTGCCAGAGGAAGGTGCTCATTTCTCCTGGCCATACCCAGCACTTAGACTAAGCTTTAATGTTGAGATTTCCAGGCAAGCTCACCCATGAGAAGGCACCATGGTGACTGTGAGCTACAGGGACATGATCTGTCCCCAGCACCCCTGTGGTGACAGACAGAGCATCCCAGTGCTGGATGCCTGGGGACACAGGGAGCCTAGGATTCCCCACATGGTGCCTCTGACATTTCGTGTCTGGGGAGTGTCTGAGCAGACCAAAATCCATGAGGTTACTGAGCATCCACCTTACCCGTGAGCACTTCTACCACATGCAAATAAGCGGCTGCTGGATATGGTGGCTGAGCCTAAAACAAACCAGAGCAGTTTCTGGATGGGAACACAGCATCACCCCAGCTTGGCCAGGGCCACAGCCACTTCCTCTTCCTGCGGGTGGCCACCACCCCAAGGAGGACACGTGTCCTGGGGGATGTGAGGCCAGGGGACACCACAGAGCAATGGCACTGCAGGACCAGCACTTGGGGCACCAGCACCTTCAGCTGCAGCCCTGGGCTCCAGCCCCTGTCCAGCCATCCCAGGTGAAGGCAGGGCTGGCCCCCAGTCCTGCCGAGGGGTGTGGAGTGCCCCCTGCTCCAGTGCCATCCCTGTTTTAATTATCCCTGGGGATCATTAACAGCCAGCGTTCTTCTCTGCTCCCCTTCCCACAGTTCTCACACACTGGGAAGCCACAAGGTGCCCCCAATTACTAATTAATAACAAACACAATGAGGGGGTGGATCAGCCCAACACAAAGGTCAGCTGTGAGCACAGGGTCCCCCCTGGAGAAGCCAAGATGGGAATGATCCCCACTGCTCTGGCTGTGACACTTTAGACTCAGTCCAGGGGCCCTTGCTCTGCTGATTTCCATTCTCTTTGTATTGGCAGGAGAATTATTTTCCTTTTAAATTTTTCTTCTTTTTTGTTTATTTTTTTGGTGTTTTTTTTTTTGTGGGGGGGGAGGTTGGTGCGGTGTTTGTTTTTGTTTTATTTTGGTTTTGGTTTGCATTTGGCTTATTTTGTTTGGTCTTGCAAACTGGGTTCCCTCAGGCTTCTCCCTGGAACCTGGTCTGGGACACAGGAAGTTCCACCGTGGAGGTTAAAACTATAGGTAGGTAAACAATACTAATAAAAAATCACAATTAAAGTCTAGAAATTATTCTCATTCAGTTTCACTGGATTTACTCCTTGTCTACTGTTTATTACCTTCCCATTTTACTTCCCAGGGTGTGCTGCTTGCATCCACCTCATTTCTGAGCCGCCTCTGTAACCCAGAATTAAAAATTCTTCCGAAGAATTTTAAACAGAGAAGGTCAAATTTCTGCTGGAAAAGGCACACATGGGGCTGAAACTTGGGGGGAAACACCAAAATCAGCGAGGCAGGGAAGAATCCCACCACGATGCCCTCGGCCTAGGCGGGTGTTCAGCCCCAGGAAATGGCACAATCCTGCCCCAGAGGACCCAGGTGTCCCTGTCACCCATTCCCACCTCCCACACTCCAGGTAGTCCCAGAAAGGTTGAAGGGCTGTGAGCAGTTGCCTCTGAGTCAAGGGAATATTCATATGAGTAATTTTATGAACTTGCTGAAAGTACTGGCAAAATTTGTGCTTTGAATTTCAATTTTTCTCCGCTGGCAGCCCAGGGAGATTCAAGCAGCACGTGCCAGCAGAAGTAACCAAAGAAAGGGAACATTAAATAAATTTTAACCTAAGCTACAAATGTTCAAACCAGTATTAAAAAGCTTCAACCTCATGTACTTTTGTTTTTCCCTGAAACAGTCATGAAATTAAAATTATGAATAAATCAATGCAGCAAATTGGTCTGAATTTAAAGAGTTACTCCTTGATTATAAGCAACCAAAAAGTAATCAAAATATTTTTTCCATCTCCTGTTGCTCAGTGCTCTCCTTACTCTGTTCTTTATGAGAAAAATAATCAAATTGAGGGTGAAGAGGAGAAAAGGCATTACTGATTACTCTGAACTCTCATATTATAAAAGCTGGAAAATAAGAGTGACCGGGCAAAACAACAGAATTATGTGCATCGAGCAGTTGTTTACAGATGGTATGAGTTTCCCAGCAAAAGAAACAGCTGGAAATATTTTTAAAGAATAAATGTATATGGAATGAAACCTTGGGAGGGAGGAAGGTATTGTTATTTTTTACTTGGGGGGAGAAAAAAGGGATGAAGGAGCCATGCGATAGCATTTCAGAAATCCACCCATTTTTCCAGGCTTCAATTTCACAGGAAACTCTCAGGAAATCAATTTTTTAAAAAAATCCCATTACAGGCACTTTTCCAAGTTGATAAAACAAACATATCTAACAAGCTATGAATGCACATGGGGGAAAAAAATTAAAATAGGACTTATTTATTCAGGGAATCCCAGTCTTGTTCAACACATTTTGTTCAGGAGTTCAGCACCCCTGGCCTCTGCCTTGGAACATCTGATGGGGCTGTGAGGGCTCCACTGCACACAAGGACTGCCAGGAACCTTTCCCTGCACAGCTCCAGCCTTTCCCAGATTGAAGGGATGGGTGGGAAAGACCTGCAAGTTGGATTTTGGGGCAGCCACATCCCAAGCAGAGTGGGCTGGGAGCACAGGCACAGGCTCTGGTGTCCTGGGCTCATCCCAGCAATGTGGCCAAGGCAGGGACTGTACTATTTCATTCCACCCTTGTGAGACCCCACCTGGAGCACTGTGTCCCCCTCTGGGGTCCCTGCCGCAGGAGAGTCCTGAATCTGCTGGAGCGAGTCCAGAGGANTGAGATTCAATAATTCTCTCACCACAGCTCAGCTGGTGGGGGGCAACCTGAGGAACCCCCTTCTCTTGCACAAACAGTTCAATCCAGGCAGGCTGAGCCTGTGCAGCCCCACACGGGCAGGGCTGAGCATGGGCAGAGGTGAAGGCCCCAGGCAGTGCTGGCAGGGAGGGGCAGCCATGGAGCTCAGGGGGCTTTGCCTGAGGTGCAGCCCAGCCAGGAGAGCCCTGAGGTCTCACAGAGGGATGGGCAAGGTCCAGGACACGTGCAAGGAGGATACAACCCAGAGCAGCCATGCCCCCTGCAGCTGACACATGTGGGACCAGGACAAGTTCTGACAGCAGCATGGCCCAGCAGAGCCAGGCCCAGCAGAGCCAGGCCCACCTGGACCCTGAGGACCCTGCAGAGGCTCCAGTCCTGCTCCCTGAGCCTTACAAAGGATCCTGAGAAAGAGCCAGCCAAGCCTGCACATGGAGGAAAATCCAGAGGCACCCCCCCTCTGCCCACGGAGCCTCAGAGTCCCGTTGGTGCTTCCACCAGCACAGGGACACACAGATGGACCTCTGGGAACAGACCCAACACACAAGGAAAACTTAAACCCAGCCCCAGCTGGTGCCAAGCTCATGCTCAGAGGGTGGGCACTGGTGGGACATGCCCTGGCCCCAGCGTGGTGGATTTCAGCGCCACGAGGAGCCGGTGGGGAAGCACTTCTTGGAAGAAGCTTTGGTAAGGCTGAGACTGCACTTCAAACCTGCAGAGGCTGTGGAGTGTCCCCCAGGGACATTTGGGTGTCACTGGGAGTCATGGGATCCCTGGGCAGAATTGTACATTTTGGGGTTGGTTTTGTCTCTTTTTGTGGTAAATTTTGAAGAACGCTTTGGGTCCCTCCATAGCAAACAGCACTGCAGAGATGCAACGTGCTGCAAATGTTCAGCTTCAATCTGAGATAAGCAATGAAAATTTAAACACTTGAAAAATACAATTCAAGGCAGAAAACTTGATCTAGAATAGAAAAAAAAAAGTATAATTTGATAAGTATTGCAGTGAGATGGTGTTAGGAACAGTACCATGAGGAGGTCCAGCCTTGTCCAAGGATCCCCTCCAAGGCTGGGACACAAGACCTCCTCCCAGTGCTCATAGGAAAAGCTCTGCATTTGCAAAATACAATTTTTTCCTTGTAAAATAGAAATTTTATCCTTATTAAAAATAATCCCATGTAGCATTTATAGACAGGCTGTGAGGTTGAAACTAAAACATTCTCCACTGGGTGGGTAACTGTGGGACCTCACCTTCTCTCCCCATTCTGTATAATTGGTTTGTTTAAATAGCATGAAATGGTGGTAATTTTACTTTGGAAAGGGAAAAAAATAGTCAAACCACATTGGTCTAAAAGTAAGAAAGGGGGCAGGCATACAAAGCTGGGTAATTTCTTCAAACTTAAGAAAGAGCAGTAATTACAGGGGGGAATTTGGAAAGAGTTTAGTTCGCCTGGCTCCCTCAAAAACAAAAAAAAAAGAAAAAAGCAAGGAAAAAATAGTAAAAAGAGAAAAAAGAGAAGGAAGGGAGGAAATGAAGTTGGAGAAAAAGCAGGCTGAAAGTAGAATTCTTAGAAATTCTGCTTGCAAAATAACTCCCATCAGCCAACCACAAATCCTATAAATATCACCAGATTGACTTCCTGAGCAGATCTAAATCAACAAATAAACAAACAAACCTCCAAGATTTAAAAAAAGTTTTGGAAAAAAAAAAAAAGAAATCTTAAAATAAACTACCAAAAACCCCAGTAAGGCCAAGCTGGTGTCCTCAAGGGAGAGTGGCTTTGCTGGCTTCCCAAGAACGATGGTGGTTTGGAAGGTAAAGAAGGAAAACAATGTTTCCTGGTCCATTTGAGCTGTGAAAGCTGCAGCATCATCTCCCCCTGCCCAGACACCCCAAACACTGCCCCAGGGCAGAGGGATGAGACCCTCACGCCTCCCCCAGAGCCCTCCACCCAGGCATGGCACTGGGAAGAGCAGGATGTCACATGGGACCATCGACCTGCACTTTCTCACTCTCAAATCTCCACCTTTGAGCAATTGTTTGGGCCAAGGAAAGGGGTTTTCAAGCAGTTTGTGGGGGACAAACATCAATGGGACCAACCAGGGTGACCTTCCACTCTCCATTGTTCCAGAGCTGAAAAAAATGAGGGCACAGAGCTGCTGGGAAATTATTTCCAGCCTAAAGTGGAGCTACAGTGAGATCATGGCATGGATTGGTATCATTTCTGCTGTACCATTCACACAGCAGAGTATGATACTCATTTTCAAAAACTGGAAGTGACACAGTCCCTGACATATAAAATTTCTGATTCATATAGGCAAAATACATCCTATTTATTTTTTAAAGCAAGAACTGTAAGATGTGCTCAAAATCTAAACAAAGCATAAGCCCCAGATTCTGTTTGACTCGAGCTTATGAAACCCAAAAAGATATTCCTTATTTCCTGGGCAACAAAAAAAAAAATCAAATCAATCTATTTTTCTTCTGGCTCAGTCTGAAAAGGAATTTTTCAATTTTTCAGAGCTTCAAGAAAACCAAGAATATCAATTATTTGCACAGGCCTGCAGAGTGGACAGATTTGTCTTGGAAAACCTCCAATGTGATGCAAAAAAGGCACAAATGTTCCTACAGAATCCCTTTTGGGGATGAATTTTGCAGGCAGCACCATGAGTCCTCTGCCCATCTGTGGGCCAGCAGCTGCTGCAAACCCTGAGGAAGAAAAGCCAGAAAGTGGAATTGGCTCCCCAGAATTCTGGTGCAGCCCAGGGTCGTGTCAAAGGATGAGAGAGAAATCCCCAAGGCCACCATTAATGCCCAATTCCCAAATGGAATCTGGGGTTAGGCTGCACAGGCTGGTGCTGCCAGAGCTGGACAGGGCTGGTTGGATTTCCAAGCTGAGAAAGGAGCAATGAATCCATGGATCTGTGACCCTTTGGATGAACAAATATCAGGCCAAGGGCTGTTTCCTCCTCCAGATGCCCCCAGAGAGCCTCTGGACACCAGCCTGCCCCAGTGCCCTGGGAGCACCAACTGCAGCAGATGCTGGGCTGGCAAAAGATAAATGTGTGCCACATTCCACAGGCTCTTCTTAGAAAAGAAAATCTGATGCTCACCTACACTTTATTACAGACACCTTGGGTGCTTTATTTTCTACCCAGCTCATGGATAACCTCAGCAGCCATGGATGTTTTCTAGATTAATGTTTGTACCCAAGGAACATGGTGTATCACCGAGTTTGGGACTGGCTGAGAGCACAGCATCTCCACTGAATTACTCAAACATCTGAGAAATTCACTCAGGAATTGTTTACTGCACATAACACTCCAACTGTGGGATTCAATGTATGGGAAGCAGTGACAGTTCAAAGCATCTGTATAAAATAGAGGAATACTGGGGACTGTTCTCCAATCCCCACATTCCATCCTGGGTGAGTGACCTCTGCTTTGATGCACTTTGCCTCCACATGGTCCTAAACACAAAGCAGGGCACAGGATATTCCTGAGTTTAGGGGAAAGCCTCTGGAGGGAGCCTGGAGCAGAGCCCCAGGCCTGGGGAGGATGGAGAGCTTGTCAGAGCTGCACCATTGCAAACCCTCCAAAGCATTGCTTTTGTTGAAATGACAACTCAATTGGGGCATCTCCGGCTCCTCACAAATGCCACACATCACCTCACCCACTGTGACACATCCCTGTGGGGTGAGCTGGAGCCAGGACAGAATTTAGAGCTGAACTGAGGTCCTGGCAAAGCACCACAGTACTGGGCTTTGGTGGAGAGGGAAGAACCAGGAAATCCATAACCAGGCTCAGAGGGTTGCACAGGTCAGATGGCTCCAGACTGTTTGGGCATAGGCTCAAAGCAGAGTCCCATGGACAAGTTTTACCCTGCCAGGACACACTGAACGCCTGCCAGGACCATGACTGAGCTGGGACTGGGGATAACTCAAGAGTGTGACACTGGAAACAGTCCCTGCTCTCCCATCGTGAGGCAGTGCTGGCTGGGCAGTGCTGGCTCCATAGTTGGACTTGAAGATCTTAGGGGGCTTTTCCAACCAAAATGATTCCATGATTCTGTGGTGATTAGCAGACATGCAATAGATGCTGCCCAAACAAGAGCAACATCCATCCATCCATCCATCCATCCATCCATCCATCCATCCATCCATCCATCCATCCATTCCTTTATCCATCTCCTTCACTTCCTTATCCAGCATTTATTCTACAGATAAAAGGCCAACAGCCAGTGAATCACATGGGAATCTTCTGCCAGCTGAAACTCTCAAAGCCTGTTCCTGAGAGGAACCATGATCAAGCTGGTGTTCCTCACCAGACCTAGATGAGTTCTGTCACAGGAGACAGGAACCTCCAGCTCTGAGCTCCCTGTCCCAGGAGCCCAAACACAGGCCAGGCTGCTTGGAGGCTCCTCCACTGCGAGGGAGCAAAGGGCAGGGAAGGTGAACACACAGCCCAGAAACCAAACACATCCTGGACTGATCCCTCAGCACTGTGGGCAGCAGGGGAGGGGGATTCTTCCCCTCTGCCACACTCAGGTGAGACCCCACCTGCAGAGCTGCCCCAGCCCTGGGGCCCAGCACAGGAAGGACCTGGAGCTGCTGGAGAGAGTCCAGGGAGATGCTCCAAAAGCTGAGGCCCCTCTGCTCTGCAGCCAGGCTGGGAGAGCTGGGGGTGTTCACCTGGAGAAGAGAAGGCTCTGGGGAGACCTTATTATGGCTTTTCAGTACTTAATGGGGGGTTACAAGGAAAAATGGGGAGTTTTTAGCAGGGGAGTAGTGATAGGACAAGAGCAGATGGTTTTAAACTAAGAGTGGCGATTTAGTTTAGATATAAGGAAAATGTTTTTACAATGAGGATGGTAAAACACTGGCCGAGGTTGCCCAGAGCAGCTGCGGCTGCCCCTGGATATCCGGAAGTGTCCAAGGCCAGGCTGGACGGGGCTTGGAGCAGCCTGGGACAGTGGGAGGTGTCCCTGCTCACTGCAGGGGGTTGAAACAAAATGGGCTTTAAAGGTCTCTTCCCAAACTATTGTCTTGTATTATCTTATATTGTCTTGTCTTGTCTTGTCTTGTCTTGTCTTGTCTTGTCTTTGCTTTTCTTTTCTNCTTGTCTTCTATTCTATTCTATTCTATTCTATTCTATTCTATTCTATTCTATTCTATTCTACTCTACTCTATTCTATTCTATTCTATTCTATTCTATTCTATTCTATTCTATTCTGCAAAGGACAACAGTCCACAGTTCTTTGGGCCTGTGCTGCACCCTCAGCCTTTCACCAGTTAACCTAGAAAGTCAGGCTCCAGCCAAGTGCTTGGCTGCCCCAGCAAGATGCCAAAACAGCTCCTTGGCTCCAAGCTCTGAGGGGCTTCACAAAACTTTGTGCCTTGCAGACAGATTTTTGTGGACGTTGTGTGCTCTGCACAAAACCACAGCAGTTATCCAGCCCCACAGCAGTTTTCCTGCTCCAGAGTAGTTCTCTTGCTTGCTGCCATGAGGGCACGGCCACCCTTGGGCCATGCCTGGGCAGCACAGGAGCCTCCCAGCCTTGGCACAGCCCCACTGCAATAACTGCCCATCAGTGCTCCTTCCCAGCGCTCGCACGTGGTGAGCGGCAACGCGCAGCCTCGCGATTGCTCTCTGGTGAGTAATTGGAGAGGTAATAAAAAAGAGAAAACCCTATCGGGCCACAGCTACGCAGCCACTGTGTTGCAATATGAAGTGGAAACACTCTAGAGTCTCCTGGGATGCCCCAAAATTTGCAGGACTCAGAAAAAGGACATTCAGAAGGTAAAACCCCACAGTGCCCGTGAGGCTCTTAAATGTGACCTCCAGGCTTCCCTGCAGCCTCTAATGGGCCAACTCTGCACTCTGCACAAATTATCGTGAGTATCAAAAATATCTTTACAACAGAGCTTTTATTTCCATATATTTGAAGCTGCTTTCCCCTTTTGTTTCTTCTCTAAACCAGTTAAAATGAGCATTAAGGGATATAATTATGTTGTTAGCTTAATTGCCTACTTAAAGCAGAATCTACAGGGGTTTGATGCAAGATTTGAAAAGAGGGGGGGAAAGGAAATTGGGATATTAATGGATACAATTTTTAAAAGGAACCTCTTCTGGGGAAAAGTGAGTTTGGGGCATGGGACAGAGTGTAAGGGCGGAGGAGGTGGAATCAGCTCCCATCAGTTTCTGTCGTAAGGTTTTGTCAAAATGCAAATTGCTGGCCCATTCCTTCTCCAGCAGTCTAATTTTGGAGGATTTGACCTAATTAATCATTAACCACCACACACAAAAAAAGTAACCCTCCTTCAGTCTGAAAACTTAATGCTATTCTTGGAGTGACACACTTATGGCCAGGACAGGGGTTGGCATCTGGAACATGCCTGACACTGAAGGACCGGTCCAGCTGGGAGAACTCTTGCTCCCAAATCACCCAGCAGACAAACAAGCACTTCCAGAGGCACAGGAGCACAGGATGGGAGAAAACAATTGGAGCCCAAGCCTTATTCTGGTAACTGCTGTCTGGAAAAGCCATCAGTGTCTGTATGCCGAGGCACAGGGATGCTCATTATCATCATCAGGGATGCTCCTGCACAGCCCTGCTTTTGGATTTGTGCAGAAACGGCGACTTTTATGCCAGGAAACAAGCATAGGGTAAAGCCTGCAGAGCAGGGCACTTTCAGAGGCTGGAGCACCAGCCCCATGTTGGCAGTGGCCCCACCACTTCCCTGCTGTTCCCAACGGCACCGTGTGGCTCTGGATGTGGAGAGACTGAAGGCATCAGCCACAGTCTGTTCACTGCCCTAAATGCCTCCAATTTCTGCAACTTCTCCTATATTCCCACAGAGTCACCATGGCTGGTGCTGTCTCTGATGTCCCAGCAACTGAGATGCTACTCCTTGAGCATCTTTGGTCTCCTCTAACTAAACCCTAGAGATTTAACCTCAGGAGCAATAGGGTTGTCAGACCTGGAATTAACTCGGTGCCACCTTCCTGTCCCTGTTCTGCTGCTCTGTATCATGTACAGCTTCAACCAGAGCTACATCCCACATCTGGAACTTCCAGTTTGACTCACAAACTTGGTTTCTGCAGGTTTTTGATGACCTTCCCCCTGTCCAGAGTTCAATATGGAGCTGGGGTGGACAGGGGACACAATACTTGGGGTAAACCCCCACTATCATCCCTTTTCAAGGTTTCACTGCCTGTATGACCCACCAAGGGGAAACAGTCATGGGAATCCAATAAATAGAGGTGGGAAACACTGTTCTGCTCCTGCATATGGAGCAAAGCTCTATCCACAGTGTTCGCTCTGATATACTCATGCAGCAAAGCCCAGCACCACCAAGGTCCTGTTTCTCCAGGAGAAGATGCTTCCCACCCAAAACAAGAGCCCTCCCAGGGTCCTCTCCCTTACCTGTCCTCTAAAAGCCGATTTAAATAAAATTTTGACATTTCTAAGAAATTTTTTTCTGTATTTATTATATTATACAAATATTAAATATCCAGTGTGCTATTTCAAATACATTATATATCATATTATATAATATATAACACATGTAATAAAAATATTTCTATTAAATATATATATTTGAAATCTTTAAGAGAACTAGTTTTTGTGATAAGCAGCTGTTTCCCTCCAGCCCTTTTGCCAGCCCTGCACAAAGACCATTGCTGGGATTTTGGAGGCTGCTGGTGTTTGATGTGTCCACACAAGGGAACATCTCACAATCCCAGATAAATTATTGGTGTACTTGAAAAAAATCAGAGAATTAATGTATTTCAGGGTCTCCTTGGAAACACAGAGGAAACGTGCATTGTTACGAAGTTGGATGTTATTAGCAGGAATATGTATAGCACAAATTAAGGACTTCAGAGTAGAAGCCACCTTGGATCGTTTGATTAATACAGTAAGTACTTCCTATACCAACATAAGTGGATTTCAAACAACTTGAACTCAACATAATTAGATAGATTAATAAAGCACCAGAATTAAGGCATTAGGTTGAAAGGAAAAACGTGAAAGAATCTGGAAATTAGCAGATAAAGTGAGAGAAAGTAAACAAGGAGAGGCATCAACTGACAGCTCATAAATTCTGGAGAGTCTGACAGACCATGGTCAGCACCATCAGATAATTCCAGGATCAAAAGCCTGTCCTGGAAACACAACCTTATGCAGGGTTTACATTAAAACCAACACTGAAAAAATAACACTGTTGCAAAATCAGAAAGTGAGAAACTGCCAAAAAATTTGGGTGGAATGTGCCCTGTGTGACATGCCACCAGCCCTGAGGTGCCACCAGCCTGCCCCATGCTCTGACCCTGAGGTGGTGAACACACATCACTCCTTCCATGGGACCCTCAATGTGTCCAGTATTCCATCTGATTTGGATAAAAATTAAAATAAGGGGAGGGGGAAATAAAATTTCCAGCAGCCAGAGTGCTAGGTTCTGTCAGGCCCTCAAAATTTTTTTTTTACTTAGAATTAGAATTTTTAGAATATTTTCTAGAAAATATTATTATTTTCTCTTTCTTTTTTTTCCTGGTTGGGTTTTTTTTTTCCCTCCCATATTTGTACTTTCCTTGCTCCTTGGGTTTGGGCAGGCATGCTCTGCTCAGCCCCTCAGCCAACACCTCCTGAGGCTCAGCTGAGCATTCACACCTCAGGTACTTCCCAAGGTGAATAACTCAGCTGGATCAGGGTGTTTTTTCTCAGTGCCACATCCTTGAAATACAAAAAGTTCTCCCAGTTTCCCACTTAACACCCAACTGTGGTTTTCCTCCTTCCCTAAAGCAAAGAGCTCGTGATGGTGCCAGCCCCAAACCCCTGGGACATTTAACCACATTTAGCAGGGAAGGACTCAGATCAGGAAAAGGTAGGAAATCCCCTCTAAGTGCTCAGAGAAACCAGGTTCCTCCCCATCCCCATCAATTTTTGGGCTCACCATGGGCAAACCCTCCTTCCTCTGAGCCCATTCATTAGCCAGGGCAGTGAGAGTTTTTGCTGTGGCTTCTCCAAACAAATTTCCCCCTTAGGCAGACACCTGGCTTGGAAAATTTCAGTCCAAACACTTAAAAAAGTTTTGGCAGAGTTAGAAAGAGTCAGAGGCAGGGGCTGGTTAGAGCTGAGCAATCCTCACCAGTGGTGCCGCTGCCAGCGCCGCCCCACCGAGGCACAGGCCAAAATGAAAATAAATTTAAAAAACCGTAAAAAAAATAGGAAAAAAATCTGAATGAGTCATTGTTCGTCAGAGGAGAGGAGGAATTGGGATCTTCAGTGTTTGTTTGGGAGGGGGTGGTGCAATGGAGATACTGAAGGAAGAAAGATTGTTTTGTTTTGCTTTGTTTTACAGCAATATCACAGGAAAAGTCTTGTTGGGAGATTAAGTCGTGCTATTAATGGCGAGCAAAATGGCTGTCAGCTCCTGCTCTGGGGTGGGAACACATCAGGAGCTTTATTATACGCAAAAATAGAGCAAGGCCTTCCACCACAGCCAGCCCTGGGATCTCTGCAGCCTCACTGAGCATGAACCCAGGGCTGGAGAGGGCACCCAGGGCTGGAACAGGAACCCACAGCTGGAGAGGGCACCCAGGGCTGGAGAGGGCACCCAGGGCTGGAACAGGAACCCACAGCTGGAGAGGGCACCCAGAGCTGGAACAGGAACCCAGAGCTGGAACAGGAACCCAGGGCTGGAACAGGAACCCAGGGCTGGAACAGGAACCCAGGGCTGGAGAGGACACCCAGTGGTGGAAAAGCTCTGAGCACTGGAGCAGGAGCCTGGTGTAGAGTGGGCACCCAGCACTGGCCCAGACCCTGCACCATCTCCTGCCTCCTCCCATGCCTGCAGCCAGGCACACACAGACAAAGCCAAACTGGGGCTGCACAGGTGAGTGGTTAATCCCAGCTGAGGTGGTGAGGATGGCACAGCTGGTGCTGGTGGCACGGATGGCACAATCCTACTCCAAATGGGCCCTTACCCTGCTGTTCATAGAAATTTTTGTCCTTTTTTTATGAAATAAAGAAGAAATAACATCAACGACTCCTGGCCATATCATGTGCCTGGTGGCCTTGTGGAGTCACAGCAACTCCCACTCATTTCTTTTCAAACAGAACTAAGAATAAATATAAACCAGCACTAAGCCATGTCCTCCTCAACACTGCTGTCAGCTTGACAGAAAAAAAAGGCTTTGGAGCAATGAGGAAGTTGGGAAGAATTTTAACAAGCAGCCCCAGCCAAACGCATGCCCCAGCAGGCTCCACTCCCAGGCAGCCACCACATGTGCGCTGCCCAAATCCCATCCCAGGGCCAGCAAATTTGAATTTTGGGAAAGCCTTTAATACCTCAAGCTCATAAAGACTTGGACTAAAAAAAAATTTAAAACACTTAGGAACCCTTTTAGGGCTTTTTTGGGTAGCTCCTATTAGTGTTTTAGCAAGTACACTAAAATAAGTGACCAGGAGCTTCAGCCCTGTGGAACATCCATGTATTGATCCATCCACATGTGGATTTCCTGACTGACACCTGAGACAGAAGTGCAGGGCTTGAGGGAGAAATCCTGCTCTGCCTGGTGGGAGAGAAGAGAGCCCTGTCCCTGCCCAGGGCCCTGCCCTTGTCCCCATCCTGGTCCAGGCCAGCTTTGAGGACCTCTGAGCATGCCAAGAGTGGATCTTTTTCCAACAGCTCTTGCCAGCACCACAGGAATGCCAATGTCATGAATCGTGTCCTTCCTTATAATGAAAGAATTAAACATAAAACATTAACAGTGAATTTCTTGACCTACACAAGGAGAACTTCCCATGGCAGACAATGCTGTAAAAAAGGCTGTGGAGCCAGCACTGCTCAACATTATATTGTTTTAAATTTCCTCCTGCATTGCCACCAATAACCTGAATATTAAGGTGACCTTCCAGCAGTTTTTGAAACATTTTGAATCAAAATGGCACTGAAATGGCATCAAAATTTTTTTCCTTTTTTTTTTTTTTTTTTTCCAAAAACATTTTTCGGGGGCCTCATG
>VXBB01002356.1:187410-219162 GCA_013399915.1 Illadopsis cleaveri
AGGGAATAAAATTTTTTTTTTTTTTTTTTTTTTTTTTTTCCAGAAACATTTTCGTGGTGCATCATGGGCTTGATTTTGTTTTGGATTTTTTTGTTTTCAAGAGGAACTAATCCATGGAGCCTCCTTCCCAAGGCAGCAATAGTTAAGCCCGTGCTAATAGAAGTGCAAATCAAGACTGGGCCAAGCAACATAATTGCTTTCCAGACGGGTGAACGTGCCGCCGATGGAGCAGCCCATCTGCTGAGAAAACGAGTGCAACAACTGCTACAATTTTTTTTTTTCCAAGCAAAGGTGCAGCAACAAACCCACAAAATAGGTTTTGCTTCCAACAGCCAGCACCTCCGAGCCATTTTTATAATCCTTGTTTTTCTTAGATTATCCCAGTGTGGTTTTTCCCCGTTTCCTTGTTGAGCACTATTTAACCAGCACTAAAGTCTGCAATCATTAAACCACGCGACACGGAGCCGGCTGGGCAGCCAGGAACGGCCAGGAGCAGCAGCCAGGCATTGCTGGAATAACTGCCTTGTTGGCAAATCGATAAAAATAAAAGGACCTTTGGGGGTGTCACCTGAAGGTGCTGCTGGGTGGATGCCCCAGGGGTTGGGGTCCTGCATGGGAAGGTGGCTGAGCTGCCCTGGGTCCCCACCTCAGGTTCCTGCACCCTCCAAGAGCATCAAGAGGATGTAGATATATAAGAAATAAATAATTATGAGCATCTTTTAGCAGTGAACAATTTATTTAATAAATAAAAAACAGCTGCTTGGAGACCTGGGCCTCTGAGCTGGGGTTTCTCTCCCTTGTGAGAAGCAGATGTGCAAGGAGCAAAGCCCGGCTTTAAATGGAATCCTACAAGTTAAGGCATCCAGGCCTTCCCCTCCATTCACCTGCTGCTGTGCCACCCCAGGTGCCACCACCTGGGCTCAGCTCCCCAATTCCTCCAATTCCTGTCACGTTCAGACCATAAATCTGCACAGAGGACCAGGGCCCACCCTGCCAGTTTTAGAAGCAAGGTGGGTCAGACCAGAGGTGCTGGTGCTGCCCCAGTACTGTCGCTGTGCTGGGATGTGGGATGAGCTCCAGGACGTGGTCCCTTGCCCAGGTTCAGCTCTGTGCTCACTCAGGCATTTACTGAGAACAGTCAGGAGCAGTCCCAGGCAATCATTAACCAGCACCCACCTGCCTTGCCAAAATCAGGTGAAAGAACACCCTTAAGGAACCTGCAAGGCTCACCAGCCCAGAGAGGCTCTGATTTACTGATAAAGGGCCCATTCCCATGGAAAAACCCAAGCACAAACATTGCCTGCTCGTGAATTTGAAAGATGTGCTGAAGGCAAGAGGTGAGCACTGCCACAGCTGGGACCTCTGCCCTGGTGACTGTCCCTGTGCCACCTCTGCCCTGCTGACTGTCCCTGTGCTGTGGCTCACTCACAGGGACCAGAGCAATCCCCATCCATGGTTTCCTGGGCACCAGCCCAGCCCACAGGGCACCGAGCTGCATCTCCCCTTTTATTAAGGATTCACTCATCGACTCATCCTTTCTCTGCACTGGTATTTGCACCCCACAGCTCCAGAGTTCTCCAAGACTGAAGGTCAGAAACCCCTTGTCTTTTACTAAAAAAAAAATCATGGAATCACAGACTGCTTTGGTGTGCAAGGGACATTAAACATCATCTTGTGCCACTCCCTGCCATGGGCAGGGCCCCCTCCCACTGTCCCAGGTTGCTCCAAGCCCTGTCCAACCTGGCCTTGGACACTGCCAGGGATCCAGGGGCAGCCCCAGCTTCTCTGGGCACCCTGTGCCAGGGCCTGCCCACCCTGCCAGGGAACAATTCCTGCCCAATCTCCCATCCAGCCCTGCCCTCTGGCAGTGGGAAGCCATTCCCTGTGTCCTGTCCCTCCATCCTTTGTCCCCAGTCCCTCTCCAGCTCTCCTGGAGCCCCTTTAGGCCCTGGCACGGGCTCTGAGCTCTCCCTGGCGCCATCTCTTCTCCAGATGAACACTCCCAGCTCTCCCAGCCTGGCTCCAGCCCTGGACTCAGGTATCTCATTTTTGGAACTTTTCATCATCACTCAGCATGCCTGCACAGAAACCAGTTTTGAAATGCACTAGAAAATACAACTACCATGAAATCACCAATTTTGTTGTCTTGTGTTCAGTGGAACAAAGCCCAAAATGGAGGCTTTGCAATTTCTCAAATACAGAATTTTAGTTCCCAAGAGATTATTCATTTTTGTTATTAAAAATAAAAATGCATCAGAGTTATTTTGTAACAAAAATACTGAACATCCAAACTAAGTCAAAAGTTAAACATGCCACTGCCAAACTTCTGCAAGACTCAAGTGCTATTTAAAGAAAACAGTTCATAAACCAAAAAAATCTCCAAACAACCTACGGGCCATGATAACCAACATCCAACAGCAGGATTTCTTTTGCTATGTGTAAATTTCTAATTATAACCACACACAAAAAAATTCCTTCCAAATCCAGTCAGAATCTTTCCCACCTTGTCCCTAGAGACCAAATTTACCCAATCCCGTTTTTAAGAATTGTTTCCATATGTTAATTATTTCCTGTAAAAGATTAAGTCCCTTCTCTTTTGTGTTAAATTCATATGAAGGCCTCAAGTTCTCCCTCAGCTGAATACCAAATTTCGGGACTTTTCCATGTTTCAGGCCCAACGTAGATGCTGAAAAAGCAAAACATAAACTTGAGCAAACCCCTACCCAGCCAGGGCTGTCCCCATCAGCCATTGCACGATGGAGCCAATGTCTATTTAAATGTTCATCTGGGACAAGGAGGAACATTCAAGCGTTCATTGATGCCCACAAAGAGGAGGATGTGAGAACCTTGCTACAAAAAGCAAATAATCTCTTTAATTTAGTTCCAATTGCAGGCCCAGACCATTCGGGCAGTTTCTGTAGAATTCATCTCATTCATCTCATTCCCCACCTCTTGTGCCCTGTCCTTTACTCCATGGAAGCTGCTCTCCAAACCCAAGCTGGTGCTGCTCCTGAAACATGTCCTCCAGCACCCTGACCAAACCAGGTGGGTTTTCCTCACCCACCCAGCTGGGTATTCATGTCTTTCTTTCATTTCCTTTTTTTGGTGGTCTTTTATCTCCATCTCAAAGGGCCAAAGTGACCCCAAGTCCTCCTGCCTAGTGAGAGATGGGCCCTGGAGAGGGGCATTGCTGGGTTCTGCTCCCCGCAGTGGGGAAGGGCTCAGCTGCCTCTGGCCCCATAAACTCAAAGCGATCCATAAGAGTGTTTGCTTTGTCAATATGAAAGTGCAGCATAAAGCCTTCAGGCACCAGTTAAATCTCAACATCGCTGTATTTATAGTTATGAATAATAAGAGCTTTTCCCCAGCACTACAGCAGCAAGGCATAATTCAACAGAAATTCAATTTTTAAAGGAAGATGAATTGTGATACACTGAGATTTTTATGCTCCTATGACTATTAAGAAGTCCATGATATTCATTTTAGTAAAGTAAAAATTGAAAGGGGGAAAGTATTGTTCACAACTCGGGTAAGAGCACTAGTCCCAACATCTGTGCTGATCTCCATCAGGACTGGAGAGGATGGGCCAGCTCAGATCCCTCCTGGGCTCCTCTATCATTGTTGTTGAGCTCCTTCCAGAGTTTGGGAATCCCAGAGCACCAGCACCTTCCTGAGCACCTCCCATGAGAGGGCCCCACTGCTCTCCTGCGTCACACCACACCACACTGATATTGCAACTCTCCTTTTCCTGAATTCTTTGGCATTTTTCCCTCTGATTCATCCAAAAAACGCTCAAAGCCTGGTTTTAAAGCCTTTTCCAAGCTCCTCATCACCTGTCCCATCTCCCGGCAATGTCCCAAGGAGTCTGACAGTAACTCCCACGCAGACTGTACTGCTGGACACAGATCTGAGCTCTGTGCTGCTGCTCCTGGAGAGTCACACCCAAGTTTTGCCCAGTGAGGATTTTGTGTTCACTCACTCTGGGTGCCTGAAGTGCCTCTTCTCAAATCAAGCACTGCTGCTCCTCTGCAGCCCCAGACATCCCCCTTTGGTTCCATCTCTCCAGCCCATGACTCAATGATCTCCTTTAAAGCATCACCAGCATCCACTCTGAGACTTTGTCCCCTGAGCACAGAGGGCCAACAGGGACCCCTGGCAGCAGCAGAGATGATGCCCTGACTGTGGCAGTGCTGTCCTCAGCTGAAAGGCAGAGATAGGCAGAGAAATTCTGAAGTGAGCAATTACAGCCCATCCCGTGCGTGAGGATGCTTCTGCTTAATTTGATCAGCTGGGGCCTGGCTTTTCCCTTAAACTACAGGGGTTTCTCTCTAATAAAAACCTTATACTCGAGCTCTATTAACCACGGAGGCTTTCAGCATCCAAATAAAGATGTTTGAAATTTCTGATGCTCTTACCATCACTGATCTCTAGCAGCAGGCTCCAGATCTACAGCACTGTATGTGATTTTAAAGGGGCTGATTCACCACAAAGTTTCATTTTACCCATAAAGGCAACAAAAGATTTCAGCCCAATGCATGGAAAACAAATGCTTATTCACAGACCCTCACTGGCTTGTGCTTCAGCCTGGCCCCCCACTGCCAAGCTTTTTAGTGCCTTAGGGTCTGACTTAAATCTAGAAATCAGGCCCTGGGCTGACTCCTGGCACATTTACAGCCTGGCTTAGGGGCAGCTGCTCACCATGGACCTATGAGGACACACATACCCTTGCAGGACCTGGACCCCAGCACAGGAATTCTCACATCTCACTCTGCCAGCACCCAGCAGACCCAGCCCTCCAGAGTTCAGTATTTGCCACAGGCAGCAAACACAAGACATGCCCAAAACACCCTCAGAGCAACACCAAAGAGGGTAGACAAGAAGTCTGATGAGATATGGCCCCTCCACTCTCCAGCTTCTCATCTTCCTCCCAACCACAACCATGGGGTCTCCCCTGCCCACCCTCTCCTCCTGCCCCAGAGCTCAGGTGTCCCTACCTCCAGCACTCCCTGACCCCCAAAGCCATTCAGACACACTCAAGAGTCTCCTATTCCCCTCTAAATCTCATCTTGAGGCTTTTCAGCTTATCAGGTTTTCCACTTGACTTCAGTGGTCTTTGGAAAAGGCTCCTGAGCCTCTCAAGGATGCTCCAAGGCAGAGGCAGCTCTCGGCTAACACAACCTTTTGCAGCAGCTGCTGGTGTGACCACAGGATGCTCTGGGATCAGTGACACCCAGGGGATGTGGGACTCTCCCTGCTCTGGTCAGACCTCACCCACCAGCACTGACACCTCCTTCTCCCCAGGAAAACACTGCAAGGGCCATCAACAGAGGCAATGGCTCCTGCATGCCAGAGCTGGAGGGGGAAATTCATCCTGGTGGGACATTCCATGACTTTCAGTCATCCAACTGATGGGTGCTGCCAGCACGGCTGGAGGTGGTGCCTCATTGCTGGGCACCCAAACCCCATCCCAGGACACCACAGTGACACCATCACACAAGCATTTCATGGGCATGAACCAGCAGGAGCTGGTTTCCAGCTGTGAAAACACTGAGCAGGTGGGGGGACCCCATCTCTTCACTGCCCCTGAACTATTCCTAGGTCCAGGTCCTCCTCCTCAGGTCCCTGGGAGACGCCCAAACAAGGACTGGGGTTTGGATAAACATCCCTGCTGTGTCCTGCCCCACCAGATGTCAGCAGCTCAGCCACAAGGGAACAGTAAGATGGATTTTTGACAGAGCTTCCCAACATCTCCCAGCTCAGTCTCTCTCTGTCAGCACCACATGGCATTGTCCTCCCTAGCAAAAAATACAATTATGAAGAAATGGCACTGACTGTGTGAGACTGCCAGACAAAAGAGAGAAATTCCCATGCTCACAGCAGATACAACCACCACCTCACACAGAGAAACATGGGGAAAGGTTTCAAATTAATTTTTCTGCAGGTGTGAACACCTATGCAAACCTGGATGAAAATGGTGCAGCAAGAAATTCAGCCTAGATGTCTTTATAAGGGAAAGAAGAAAGAAAACCAGCCTTGTCAAACAGACTTTGAGTTACTTCCTGATAAGATTTATGGGTTTGGTTGAGAAAGATAACTGCTTTAGCACAAGAAACTTAGATTTTTGCACAGCTTACTATTGCACAAGATGTTGAGTCAAAAAAATAAATTAAAAAAAAACCCCAGCCCTAAAACAGAAATCAATGTAAACACACACTAAGTGGATTAAAAAACAGCTATCTGATAAATTTTGAAAACCAACTGTAATGAGAGAATCCTCATTTCTTCCAAGAAAAAGCAGTCCCTGAAAGGATTCAATATCTATCACTGATTTACAAGCAGCTAGAAAATCATTCCCAGTCATGTTTGTAGAGAACATAAAATTAAAAATTAGTTGCACATAATTAAAGAGGACAGGTCACTAATACAATGCCATCTGGATCGATGGGTGTGCTGGACTCATTTAAACAAGATGCATTTTTAAGCAGCCAAACTGTGCAAGTAGGAAATAACCAAACCCCAAACCAACAGGCAGAAGAAGGACATTATCCCGGCAAAAGGGCTGGAAGACACTTATCTGGAGACCAAAGAGAGTCCTGCTGCCTCTGAGAGGCCATAAGAGGAGGCCAGGGGTGTTCCCTGAGGATGACAAGGCTGTTCAGTGTGCTGACACCACCAGTGACATCTTTATTTTGTGCTGTTTCCATTTCATGTGCAACAAATTCACCCAGGATGGGAAAGGAAGAGGCTCCTCACATCCTAAAGCAGGATATGACCTGTGCCCATCCCTCCTCACAGACTGTGACAGGGCCTGGATGAGGAGGAGCCTCTCCAGGCTGGACAGAGCATTGTCTGGACGCCCTGGTGCTGCTCAGACCCTGAAGTCAGCCCCGTTTTCCTCCGTCCTGCCTGGCCTGGATGACTGCAGCCCAAGAGCCTGTTTATTTTTGCTGAATTAGTCAGATGGGTTCCTGTCAAAAACAAAGCTCACTCTCCAGCAAATCTGATCACGTCTAACAAAAATCTGCATAGCTTGGACCCAGAGATCCTGACTTACAGCTGCAAAACCCAAGGAAAGAAACAAGGAATGAGGTACCAATTATTTTCTTCCCACTTTATGTCTTATAAACCCCTTTTCCTCCTTGGCTGCCCAGTTTATTTTTGATGACTGTCCTCGACGGCAGGTCCAGAAATCAAACACTTAACCTCTGCAAGTTGCTTCCCTTAATGAATACACAGCAGTTTGCTATTCATTACAGCCAGAAGGAAAAGCCAAATCTATTTGTGCTGCATTAGCCGGCAGGGCTGTTAAACCCAGCATGGACAGTAGCCATGGCGACCTCCTCGGCAAGGAATACTGGACTTTTCCAAAGGCTATTGTCACTGCTCAAAACATAAAACAGAAGCAACTTTTTATTATTACTGTTAGTATTGTTTATTGCTAGTTTGGAAGAAAATTCACCATCTGTGAAGGATGGCGGCCTGGCAGCACTGAAGGAGTTCACCCACAGACTGAGGATAAAACACTCAAGGCGTTGAGAGCTTATTGTAGGTTACCCGAGCTCTGACCTGAAAATAGCCACCTTTATAATGACACAGCAATTGACCTCCGGGCACATCAGAACCCCTGGCACTCTGCTAAGGGCTCCACTGCTTATCTCCAGCACACAAAACCCCGCTCAGGTCTACCAGGACAAAGCCATCCTGAAGCTGACATGGTGATGTTTTTCTGCCTCTGAAGAGGAGGACAAGGCAAAAGATGAGAGCTTCTATGGCAAGAGGGCTCCAGAGGCTCAAGTAAACCTCCCCAGCCATTGTAAGCACTCAAAGCTGTGAGAAACACCAACCAAAATGTCTAAAACATCCTGCTGTGTCCCCCACACATCAGTTAGGATTGACAATTTTTATGTGATCTGACTCATAATTTCCCTTCAGTTCTTGAGCTGGAAAATCTAAGACAGATCATATAACCTGCCCAGATCCACAGAAGAAGGTTTTATGAGAATCAGACACTTATGTCTTGAATTTCAGTCTTGCTTTTTATTCACAAAAGCATTCCTTTGTTTTGGAGAGGATATCTAAGTGCCAAGGGTCATCCCCAGACTCTTCTGGATAGTCAAAACATCAAAAAGCAGATAGAAACAACCTGGCCAGTGAAAGGAACAATGTTAAGGGCTCTCCAAACCACTTATTGCCATTGCAATTATGTTTAAAGGAAAACAGGGTCATTTGATTGCTTCTCAAAGCTAAGAAGGTTATTCCAGAATGGAGGGATCCAGGTGGTGAGCTCCCAGTATCCAGGGAGTGTTTATACAGACTGACACACGTGTGACTGCAACAAATACCCAGGGACTGCTCTTTGGGGTCTGTTGAGAGTTTTGTCCCAGAAAACGCTGCAGTTCCCATCAGTGTTCCCATGGGCAGGGGACACGGTGGGACATGGATCTGCTGTGAGCACAAACACAAATTCAACAGCAAACCCTCCATCAGAAAGCTGCCCCAGCTGCCTGCTCCTACCAAAGGGGATTTGGCAAAAATACACCAACAGCCAAGATCCAGCAGCCCCTTCTGGCCTCTCTTTGCCAACAATCCAGAGCCCAGACCTGACTCTATCCCCAAACCCCCCCACTGTGCTCCCCACCAAGGTCTGGCCTGCAAACAGCCCCAGAACAGGATCCATATCACTGCACAGCTCTGGCACTGCAGCCTCTGGGGACACAAGTGACACTTCCTGCCCCATTTCAGCAATAGTCAAGTGGATTTGCTGTGCAGGCACTCGAGGGATTCCTCAGCTCCTGCCCAGTCATACAAAGCAGCTCTGAGCCCTTGTGGCCAACAGTGCCAGTCCCCTGGCAGCACCAGCAGGGAGTGGCACTTGCAGAGGTGGCTGGGCAGCCCAGCACGTGCCAGACACCAGTGTTGGCCACCATACACGGCCTGGCCTCTGAACTGCCAGATCTTCTTCTGGTCTGAAGGCTCTAATCTATGTCCTTGCAAAGCCAGTGCAACTACTGCCCTCCTCCAGCAGTGTGGGGGGAACATAAAACCCGGGCACAGCTTAAGTGTCAACCCCCCTGTGCTTGGTGGATACAAGATTTATTTTTCTCCAACCATCTTCCACAGTTTGGAGCTAAATGGACACTGCTGAAGACTCAAACAGTTCCCATTCTCTATGGCTAAATACAATTTTGAGGGGCTACAACTCTGTGACTGACTTGTTAAGGTCAGTCTGAATGAGCATTAACTTGGTTTTTAATGAAGTGTAGAACACACCAAACAGAATAAACTGATTTGAAGGGCAACTAAAAATGCCCCAAAACCTTCACTCTTCAACATCTTACCCACAAACTTATTTTCACAGTTAAACACTTACTCCATGCTGCATTTTTATATATTTAAGTTAGAATACAGAACACAATCAGTAAGGTTGGACCTGTAAGAACACCTGGGATAATGAAAGGTGTCCCTGCCCAGGGCAGAGGAATGGAATGAGATGAGCTTTAAGGTCTCGTCCAACCCAAACCCATCTAGGATTCTATGACTGAACCCATAACCAACCTTCCTCTCATCACTCAGGTGATTGGAGACATCCTGTACATGACGAAAGCTGCTGGGTCCAGCTGTGGACA
This sequence comes from Illadopsis cleaveri, assembly GCA_013399915.1. Lineage (NCBI taxonomy): Eukaryota > Metazoa > Chordata > Aves > Passeriformes > Timaliidae > Illadopsis > Illadopsis cleaveri. The sequence continues at coordinate 197,037 of VXBB01002356.1, forward strand.
CATCAGCCCCTGTTACACCCTCCTGAACAGAGAGAGAGGCTTGGGCTCTTCACCTTACCCCAGCAATGCTCTCCAGGGGCTGTGAGCACAGCAAGGGAGGGCATGAGGAGCTGCACAGCCCGGCACACTGGAATGGAAAACACCCCTCTGGCTGTTACAGCAGTTCTTGGAAGAGAAGGGCCCTTCTCAGAACAGAGAGCACCATCACTGCTCCATGGCACAGGTAGAAGCCTGGTTCAGGGTGTCTGGCAGCAGTCCTGGCCTGGATCCAGGCCCATCAGTCCTCACACACCGAGTGTGAAATGCTCTGGCTCCTGCATCCTGTGTTTATCACTCGGCTTTGAGCAGGATCAAGCCTTTGCACAAATGGAAAGCAGCTGGTCCACTCCTGAGAGTGCCTACATGAGGAAAGCTGAGCAGGCTCAGACCATGGGTCCATAGAAGGGTTAGAAAAGTGTATAAAATCAGGAAAAGCCTAAGCGCAACATCTCCAGAATCATCTCCCATCCTTCACTGAGCCACTGAGGGGCTTCACAGGAGGTGGTGTCCTTGTGCTTAGCTGCTGTTGGAAGAAATTTCTTTCATGAATTTATCTAGTCGCTGCATTTTGCTATTCTATAAATATAAAACATAAGACCAGGCTCTCACACCAGCCAGGACTGAAGACAGTCAAAGCATTCCTACCAAACCCAATCCAAATGCTGAAGTGTCTCACATCATACACAAAAACAGAGCAGCTACTGGGAGGCAACTTGGAGAGAACCAGATTCATGGAGTCACAGAATCATTAAGGTTGGGAAAGACCTCCAAGATCATCAAGCTCAACCTTCAACCAAACACCATTCCCACTAAACCCTATCAAAAAGTGGATCTCGGAGCAGAGCCAGGAAAAATGCATTTCTGAGCACACAGACAATAAATCCTGCCCAACACCCAACCCCCTGGCTGGGGGCATCATCAGGAGCATTAACTGATTTTCCAGCAGCAGCACGATGAGGAGGCCCCTTGAGTGGCTGTGGGGTGAGCAGCCACGCCAGGCAGCGCTGCTGCAGGGATGATGTGCAGCCCCTGCCTGGTAAATTTGCCCTCAGCCCAGAACCAGGCTGGAGCCACATCTTCCCCCTGCCTTTTCCACTCCTCTCAGGCCACACAGCTCTGCCACCTCCCTGCACAGCTGGGGGATCCCTCAGTTTTGGGGTTTACCCTGTGAGAGGGACATATATTTCAAAACACAAACCCAAAACTTTGTGGCGCCTGCTCAGCTGTTCCCAAAGTCTCGGGACGTGTGGGAAGGTGGGCTGAGCAATGTTTCTGAACCAAACATTCAGCTTCCAGAGACTATTCCCAGCTGGCTGGGAGCCACCAGCACAAGCCAAGGCGTGGAGCAGCCTCAGCCCTGGAGTGTGCTGTTAAGTACCACAACTTACAGTAGACTCCAAAAACCAAAAATGAGGATTCTTCAAAATTTTTTTGAATTTTAAATTAACAACACGAACTTAATGACATGGAGCTTTCTGCCCTTTATTTATTTACTACTATTTTTTAAGGCCCAATGTGATAACACTGCACTGAGCAAAACATTTGCTGAACATCTCATGGCCTGATTGTCTGAGAGAAGAGCTGAACAGGCCAACAGGAGAGCAGGGTTTAACCCATTATCCAGCATTTGGGCACTTCAGAAACAGTGCCAAAGAATTTAACACGGGACATATATTATTTTGAAGTAGCTGGCAGTGCAATTTGTAAAATCTATTTCAAAATCTTATTTTGCTAGAAATATTTTCATGACTTAATAAAATTAAAAGGAAAACTGGGTATAAGTTTAAGTATTGCTTTCACATTGCAGCCTCCAAAATTTTACTGTGCTGCAGTGTGGAGGAGAACTAGACAACGAAAAGTAGAAGTGATCTCACCCTGGTTTCATTTGTGAAAGAGTCAAAAGTGAGACATTTATAGGATGGATGTGTTGCATCATTTGGTTTTAGGAACCTCTGCATCTGCCAAAAAGGTAAGGAAGGAGTCCAGAGCACTTGAGTGTTGGCTTTTCCTCAGATAAATCTGCATCTCTTAGCGGGTCGGTGGTGGCCAACCAGGACTGCTCCGTGCCCCACATTCCCAGCTCTCCCTGCAGCCTACAGGGCTCCAGGTGCCCGCAGGGGCCCAAGGCCCGGCAGCCCAGCGCTGCCCGGGTGGGGTTTGGTGGCCACCGGGGCTGAACTGCAGGGCCCAGAGCCAGCAGGGCTGAGCCTCTCACAACACCAGGGACTTCCATGAAACCTCTTTCCAGAATTTATGTCCACTCATTATCTATTACAAAATATGTTTCTGTATCTAAAGGGAAGCCGCTTTAGGGGCACAGACACAAGAACAAGCTCTGGAGGCCAAGCATGTGTGATACCCTGTCTGTTCACCATGGAATCCCAGGCTGGACTGGGTTGGGAGAGATCTTAAAGCCCACCCAGTGCCACCCCTGCTATGGGCTGGGACAACTCCCACTATCCCAGGCTGCTCCAGGCCCCATCCAGCCTGGCCTTGGACACTGCCAGGGATCCAGGGGCAGCCATGGCTTCTCTGGGCACCCTGTGCCAGGGCCTCCCCACTCTCCCAGGGAACAATTTCTTCCCAACATCCCATCTAACCCTGCCCTCTGGCAGTTTAAAAATATTCCCCCCATGTTCTGTTGCTGTCTGCCCATAAGAAAAGTCCCCCTCCCTCCTTTTCACAAGCCCCCTTGCAGCGCTGGAAGGGGCTCTGAGCTCTCCCTGGAGCTTCTCCTCTCCAGGTGAACACCCCCAGCTCTCCCAGCCTGGCTCCAGAGCAGAGGGGCTCCAGTCCCTGGAGCATCTCTGTGGCCTCCTCTGGACTCTCTCCAACAGGAACAAGTCTTGTGCAGAGGACCCCAGAGCTGGAGGCAAAATCATTCTATGATTCTATGAAAAAATCCCACAGCATGAAGCATTTAAACCCTGATGTGTTGGCCTTGTGCTAATCCACATCGGATAAACACCTTTTCCAAATCCAGAACTCTGTCCAGCAGCTCCTGAGCAAAATCAGATCCACAGTCACTGGCGGTATCTTGTGGGGAACACACATTTATTGCTCCTTGGACACCTCAAAGTCCTGTGGACCTGCCTGCATGTCCCAGCATCACCAAAACTGCAGAAGGGACTCAGAGCAGCCAGGGAAATGCAGGGGATGACAAGTAATCAATCCCTCCTGGAGCAGGAGAGGAATAATTTATTTCACAGTTGCATTGTACCTGTAGAGAAGTCTTGGCACCGCATCTTACCTACACCTTGAATGCTCCTATGAGGCACTGAAGGTGCTCTGGGGGATCATGCAGTGTTAATATAAATATATTAAGAAAATAAATGAGAAGTTGCTCCTGTGAGCTGCAGTAACATCTCATGCAGTCCATTACAGACTGCTAAATTCAGGGAAAATCTTGAATTTTCATCAGAGACAACCAAAAGGTCAGTCTTTCTTATGGGATTTCAGCCATTTGAGTGCCCTTTTGAGCTACAATCTTGAAATTAGGAATAATTCATTCATTACAGACTGCTGATTGCAGGAGGGGGGGAGGAAACAGAAATTTGACATTTCTTTCCAGTTCACCAAAAGGTCAGTCTACTGATTTACAAAATTTATATTAATTTTAACTCTCTGTCACACTGGGCACGAAGCATCCAATTTGGGGAAATTAAGGTCATTTAAGGTCTCCAGTTGCATTTATCATTTAGAATGCAAAAAAAGTTATCAAAGGCAAAGGCAAAGCTGAGGGAGACAATGGCCAAAGTCACCCAAATTTGGAACAGCTGCCAATTTTAATACACTAAAATGCATTTCAGTTTAAAAAGAACCGAGATTTTAAGTCTCTTCTTGCCACATACTGCCAGACACCAACTGCCATTGCTTCACAAGACAGAAAGAAGCTAAAATTTGGGGTAGAACCATCTCTCATGGCAAATCCATCTGTCCTCAAGTCACACTGGACTCATGTGGGCTCACACCATCACCAGGCCCTAAGGCCACTGGGTTCCCTTGCCACCACAGCCAGCTCACATCCTGGAAATCCTCCACTCAGAGCTTGAAACAGCGAGAGGTGAGGGTGAGGATGAGGATGAAGATGAGGAGGAGGAGGAGGAGAAGGAGGCAGCAGCATGGAAGTCATCTCCTCGAGCAGCTGGAGCAGAGGAAGCAATGTTTCAGAACTGATTCAAAGGTCATGGGGAGGAGGGTGGGAGGTGTCTCCCACGAATTTGGAAAATATTGCCAAGCTGCAGAGGAGGACCCAGCCCGGGAAGGCCCTGCTGGGGCTCCCCAGCCCTCGGGACAGCCCCGGCACAAAGCTCAGCCACCCAGCACTGCCACAGCAGAACCAGAGAAAAGCCAGGGCCAAGAAACCCCTCCCCAAAATGCCCAAACTACCTGTGAGCCCCTTGCTGAGCTTCAGGAGTGCTGTTATTTGTAAAGAAGTCACTGGGGAGATCCTCAGCACTGCAGAGCCCACTCTGTGCACTGGCAGGGCCCTACCGAAGGCTCAAGCTCCTTCCCTGCCCCTCAGGGAAGCTCTGCTCAGCAGCTCTGCACCCCAAGGCATGGAAAAGCATTCCAAGGTTTGTAAGGAGCAGCAAGGAGACAGAGCAATCCAATGCCTCCTTTCCTGCCCTGATCACCAGGGAATGGCTCCCAGGGCAGGGATAAAGCTCCAGCCAAGGCCCAACCCTCAGCTGCTCTAAACCAGCCCCATTCCCACCAGCCCTCCATTCTTTTCTAATGGAAAGTTCACTTTTTATAATTTTTTTTTTAATGAAGATACACTGATAAAAAATTGAAAGGAGGTCTGTTCAGGCAGGAGGGTGCTCCCACTGTCACAAACAGGATCCAAGTGCACTCAGGCTCTGCTGCCTCACACTGACTTCTTATGCAGCAGCCTGACAAGATCTTCTTCAGGCACAAAAATTAAGGAACCATCTTGACATTGTGGTAATTTTGTGCTCCAGCTATAACCTCTGCCCATCAAGCCTTTGTCCTACCCGTGTTTATGCTGTAAGGAGATTTACATTTTCGAGCTTCTTAAACATAGAAAGTTGGATTTGACCACTTTCCCTTCGGAAAAAAAGCAGTTCTGTGCTTGGCTCTGTCTTAAAAATCGGCCTTGGTACAAGATTTTAAAATAAATTGCTACTTTCTAAACTATTTGCAAACATTAGTTCCTCTTTGTATTTCATTTCTTCAGGGAAAAAAATCTAAATCCAATCCACAATCAGACATTTGCCTTTTTTTCTCCTTTTTAATTTAGTAACTTGTGAATTCATGCATTGACCCTGCTGAACAAAGGGCAAAGACTGTTAAATTCCAGAGCCCAGGAGATATTCGGTTACTCATTCAAGGCCTTCTACAGAGTTTAAAAATAAATAAAAATGAGCCCTAGCAAGGAGGAGTGGCAGATTTGGAAATGACACTTTTAAATTAACAACCGAAAAGGAGAGAAAGGTAAACTGGGAAAAGATTAGCTGCTCGCTGTGCTGTGAGGGAAGGATGGAGAGTGGGTTGGAACTCATTAGCCCAATTACATAATAGATTGTTTTGGCCAAATTCAAAGGCAATAAAAGCAGCGAGAGAAATGAACATTAGGTACCAGCAAAGATGGAGGAGGTGGGGTAAAGAACAAGAAAAGGCTTTTTATGATTTTAGTCGTGAAGCTTCTTTCAAAGGTTCCATTTCAGCAGGGAAGCACCGAGCAGAGGCAGGAATTTGGTAAATAACCAAAATAAGGCTGGGGGTGCCCAACGCCAACACTACAGTGGTGGAGAGAGAGTGCTGGAACACCAACCAAGGGAGATAACAGAACTTGAAATTTCCCCGCCTTCCCTTCCTCCTGGCCCTGAAAAATCACATTTCATTGAATTCAAAAGCATTCTGAAATTTTACTACTTTAGGAAAGATTGAATAAGCATGTAATTAAATTAATTACAGAATCACTGCTCTGCATCCTACTGCAGGAATAGCAGTGAATCAACCAAATGGATTCAAAATCACTTCCTAAATGCATTCCAGTCAAATAAAACTTCAAGTGCAGCTTCAAACCACTCACGGCACAGTCCACAAAAGCCCAACCTCTCCATCAATTTCCTTCAGCCAAACAGGACACGCTCCTAAAGAGCACGACCCGAGCTGGAGGATTTCCTTTCCCAAATAAACAGCAGCTGCTCGGAGCTGGATGCCTCCTGTCCTGCCTGCATCCCCTGCCTGCATGCATCCCCTGCCTGCATCCCCTGCCTGCATCGCATCCCCTGCCTGCATCCCCTGCCTGCATCGCATCCCCTGCCTGCATCGCATCCCCTGCCCCACTGGGCACTGTTCAGCAGCTGTCCAGGCCAGTTCCCATGGACAGCCACCACACCCTGCACCCTGCCCAGGACCACAGAACCATGCAGGCTGGAAAAGATCTCCAAGATCAAGTCCAACCTTTGACTGACCTCCACCTTGTCAACCAAACCAACTCCTTTTCCAGCTTCTCATTTATTACCCCTGAGCATGAGGAGGAGATGGGGAAAATCCCTCTGCATGTCCATGACTAAAGGATGCACACAAAATGCATGCACTAACTGAGGATAGTTCCTGGCTCCCACCAGGAAAGTGCCACCACCATCCCCATAGCCTCTGCAGACCCAGACCTGAGACTCCAGGGTCTCAAACGAGGGTTCTGTGGCTCCACATGGTGAGCTCTGCTCCAGGCTGAAGTAAGACATCCAATGCTGGCCTACAGGAGAGCATCATCTCTTTTGCTGGGGCTGTCTGAGATCAGAAGAGCCTCTTTCTCCCCTGTGGGAGAGCAGAAGAGCACAGCCAGACATGGATTAGCTACAAAAGGCATGAGCTGCACCTCAGCCCTGCAAACAGGAGCCCAGGAGCAGCAGCACGAGCACGGCAGTGCAGGAAGCAGGCACAGGCATCCACTCCTCCAGGAAAACAGGAACAGCCTCACCCACGCAGCTGAGGGCAAGGCTGCTTCTGTTAATGCTTAATGGGCAGGCAGGGTCACAGCCAGCACGGCTGGAAGCTGCAGCAGCCCTGGATGCAGCAGGACCATCCTGGAGCATCACAGGGATGCACCGGGGCTGCCTCACGGCCTCCCCCTGCAGCACAAGGCCCAGGGAGAGGCCCAGGGTTCCTGGGGGAAGCAGCTTCATGGCCTGGTGGGAGCTCTCTCTCTGGATACTCCCTCTCCTTTCACACAGGAGAATCCAACAGCTCCTGCTCCCACCACACCAACACCCACCCTGCCAGCTCGGCCCTACATGACACACACAGTGTCCCCCTCCAGAAGGGCCTGCCAAAGGCCCCCAAGGAACACACAGCCGAGGGGGGACCTGTCACACTGACCTGAGCACAGCCACAGCACACACACCACTGCTCCAGGGAAACCAAGGGCAACTGCTGACAGCAGCAATCAAACACAAACGCTGACCAGGGGGACTTGGTGCAAACGAAATAAAGGAAGTTCCTCCACCAGCAGTGCGGCTTCCAAAGACATGTTCATCCACACTCTCCATGTCTTCAGCAGTGAAGGCAGCAGCCAAAGGCAGGTTGCATTCCCTACCCTATGGGAGACACTGCCCCAAAATCTCTCAAGTACTGGCAAAGATGGAAATAGCCAAGCAGGGAACACCTGTGGAGCTGCACCCATGGAATGGGTGCTCAGGCAGCACCTCCTGCTTGCCCAGAGAGAAACACTTATTAAAAAATCCAAAAAAAACCCCAAAAATCCAAATAAGAACTCCAGGACCCACACTGTGTTCAACAAGCTGATGGTCCTTTTGTCCACAGAAAACCTCACTGGGTCCCCCCAGGCCAGATGTGATCACGCAGGATCCTCATCTTAAAGCAGAGTGACCAGCCAGGAAAGCCAACTCGAGCTTGTTGGTGTATGCAAGGTTCACCAAGAGCAAATACAGGCAGGGGGTTTCTCAGACTCTTGCCACTGCAGGAGCACCTGCACTGTCCCCCAAGAAAAGCTTTAGCTGCTGAATTTCCTGCCAGCATGTGCAGCCACACGTGCTGCCTGACCTGGTCATGGCCAGCCCAGAAGCCACCAAGAGCTCAGTGATGGGACAGGCTCCAACTCCTCACCTGACCTCCCCTGAGCCCAGACACGGCTGCAGGAGCAGCAGGACCTCCAGCACCACCCTGGCCATGCACAGAATCGGTGCTCTCCCAGCTGGCAGTGACTGGGGCACCCAGTGGGTACCGAGCTGCTCCTGTGCTCTGACACGGTGCATGGAGACCTCAGCCCCCCAAAGGCATTTCTAATTACTGCATTAAAAGGTGTGAAAGGCTTCCTTCCCACACACACTTGGCCATCCTCAGGGGCTGGGAGCCAAACCTCTCCTTGGCAGAACTAAAGCAGGCTCCAAACCACCCTTGGAAGTGATGGTCTGGGGCTCTTTGGGGCTTGTGCTCCCCTGGCTCGTCCCTCCTCTGTCCCCTCACACCCACACACACCAATCACGTGTGTCCACGAAAATATCATCAAAGATCTTTGCAACACAGCCGAGTTTCAGAGTGACTTGGATAAACTGAGCAGTAAAAAACTGCCAAGACCAGCTGGGACTGAACGAAACCTCCCAGAGAAAGCAAAGATGAAATGGGTGAGGTTCCCCTGTGCTGACGTGGGACTGGGAGGCGCAGCCTCTCCCAGGGAGCTGGAGATGTGCAGCACCAACTGGGAGAATGGGCAGAAACCATTAAAATCAAGCAAACCACTCAAATCAGAGTAGAATTATAAAAGGATCCAATAGATCCATGCTTTGTGTTAGGAAGGGGTCGAACCTGATCTCAGTTGGCCTTTACATGAAGGGAAAATATCAGCTCAGTGCAAGTTAGCAGTAGGAGAAGAAAGGGAAGGGAAGGAATTGTTTAAAAAAGCAAAATAAACAGAAACCACAACTGTGCCATGAACCCATCCCTACCACAGTCTGCAGGCTTGGCCATCCTGCCCCATAACTACTCTGGGAGCAGTGAGGACGGAATGGAAATCCACCAAGTCTCATTGCCCAGGTCTCACATCTCACTCCTTCATTCCAGCACAACCAAAAGTGGTGCCAAGACTAATGCCAGGACTGGGACAGAGGCAGGGGAGCACATGGCAATGGCATTTCAGGCAGAAGCTTTAAGTAACTGTTACTTGGGAAATGGGGTACAGAGGTACCAAATGTAGTTTTTTAAGTATTCATATTGTTTATTTAACTTTTCTTATTAATTTCTTTTTAACTTTTAACTTTCAAAAAGGCATTTCTTTACATAGGAGCACTTTAAGCCACTAATATCAATTTACTAATTTTTCAGTTGAGCTCCAAAGAATCCCTGTAACAGAGTAAGCTCCTCATGTAAATTTAAATGTCCCAAATTGTCTCATCAGACACAATAGTAATGGAGCATCCACTGTAGCCCTGGGCACCAACACTTTATGGGAAAAAACCCTAAGATATCAAAGTAGAGTGTGCTTTATTTCAAAATTCAAGGAGGCAAAAGGTCCTTTACCTCCATATCCAGCACTCAGGGCTGGCAGTCCCTGTCCCAAGGAACAGGCAGAAGGAAAGGCAGACCCAGACTGTGCCAGGCTAAGAACACACTGTCATAAATTCTCACTGTAACAGAAAACCCAGCTGGTTCATTCACAGCCATCCCCACAGTATCACAGCAAACAGAGCAGAGTTTGCTCAGAAATGACTGTGGTCCCTGGTGAAAATAGGTGCTGCCCTCCATTGTCACTCTGCTGACAAAGAAGTTTCACATAAAGAAAAACAGCACTGCAGGGAAGCTGCACATTTGCCTAATTCTGGGATTTTACCCTTTTTGCTTGACCGCAGGCACATTCCAGCACAGCTGCCTCCTGCCCCGCTGGGAACAAACAGCTGCTTACATCTCATTTCCTGTCACCAACCCTTTGTAGCCCCCCCACCCCCGGTGAGCCACACCTTGGAAACCTCTGCAAATTTTGGAAGAAAGGGAGCATAAGAGCTGGAGCTGCCCAGCACATCCCTAGTTCCAGCCCCCTGGGACAGGACAGGTCTGAGCACAGGACATCAGGGCATCCTCATGCCACAGGCTCTGGAGTACTGGTGGCATTCCAGGACAGGGGTGCTGGGATCCTGCCCGTGGGGTCAGGCTGCCCAACATGAGCCCCTGCTCAGACCCCAGAGCTCTGTGTGAGCCAGACTGGCTGGGCGCTGAGGGAGCTGCCCAAGAACCACGTCTGTGAGCAAACAGAATCACTCAAAGCCAACACCCAAAGCGTGCAGCAGGGCTGCAAGGCTTCTGGAGAGGGCAGAAGGCTGGAAAGGGCAAAGGGAGTGAGCCTGAGGGTTTCCATGTGTCTTCTCAGGAGCCTTCTAGGATTGCCCTGGAGCTCAGACCTGGCACAAGAGTCCTGCAAGTGCTGCAGGGGGGAGCAGTAAGATGGGACACAAATATTTTCATACAGCACATCCTAAACCAGAATTCTCCATCTGGCTTCATCCTAAGAGAAAGGTCCACCTGCTTCTTGGAAAGCAAGGGCTCCAATGGCCACTGCATGGTTCCAGTTGCAAGGCAGAAGCTCCTCAAGTCCTCAGGCATAAAATACACTTATTGAGATAAAAATTCAGGGGAGACCTGGCAGCAGCTGGAAGGGTGAGTGCACTGCTCAGGGGTGTTTTTGTTCCAGGGCTCAGAGCCATGATGGGAGCTGACATGAGGTCTGGTCCCAGCCCAGTGGAGGTAGGGCATGACAGGGGGAACGTGGCACTGCTCCAGGGCTCAAAACCCAGCTCCTGCTCCTGTCTATGGCTCTGGCAACCCTGGGAATGGTTTATTCTTCAACTACTTGTAACCAGACTAGACACTGTGACTCGACATTGCCCAGCTCCACCAGACCTGACCTCAGCCAGCAATGCTGAAGAGCTGATGCTACACAAGCCCAAGGGCCACTGCTATCAAGTCATGCCAGAAAGCAGGGTCAGACCCCAATGTGACCACAGAGGGATGACAGCCCCAGATTTGGTGCTGAGCTTGAACCACACCAGGCCTTAAAGCATGTGGGGGAACAGAGCTGAGCCCTGAATGGAGCTGATGCTCCAGCAGCACCCCCACCCAGCTCACACAACCCCATGGGCTGTCCTACTGCAGGTTCAACCACATCCACATGAGCTGCTGACCACTCTGCAGGGAGAGCTGCTGAAGGAAACTTCTCCCTTTACATCCACACCACGACTGAACTTCAGTGCTCTGGTTTTAATGCCACTGTCTTCATCCCCTTACACCACAAGGAAGGTGAGCCCCTGAGAGGCTGCTGTGGTCTGATGGTACCATGTGCTGCCTTCCTCCTCATACCCATCCTGCTCCTCTTTCTGCTTCCTGCTCCCCACTCACTGCTCCCCTCCACAAGCCAAGTTACTCACCAACCTGGCACGAAGCCCTGCTTTTTTTTTTTTTAATGTGCTTTTCCAAGGTTAGGGACATCAATCAACCCAAGAAGGCTCCAGCAAACACAAGCCCGTGAGATCAGCAGCAGATGACCACAGACAGAAGGCAGCGAACCAGCACTTTGGTCTTTTGGCAACGGCATGTTCTTGGCCAGGCTCCCTTTCCCATCTTTCAGGCTCTGTTTGCCACCCACTCCTCCCTTCCCCAGGATGACTCGCAGTGTCGTTAACATCCAACAAACGAGGGCCGAGGGAGTTCACACCTCCAGTTATTCAGTAACACTGCCGGCAAACTCGAGACTGTAACGTGCTGCTCTGCCTCCAGACTGCGCTTGGAAAATCCTCCTCATAAAAAGCACACAGCTATTTTTAAAGGAAATCCTGGATGCCTCTGAACGTGCAGGCAGCAGGCAGCCACAAAGGTACGCCAAGTCAGGGAGTCTCTGGGCTGGATCTGGGAGTCTGACACCACATCTGCAGCGCTGGCGGCCGCGGCCAAGCGGGAACGAGGCTGCAGCGCCGGCCAAAGCCACGGTGCTGCCAGAGGGTGCCAAAAGACACAAGAGCATGGCCAGGAGCATGGCAGGAGGATCTCAGGGGATGCAGCAGCTGCTGGTGGCAGTCAGCACTCCCTGCCAGGCACAGCACGGCGCTGGCAGCTGTGACGACCCCGCGCACGTCATGTCCAACCGCGCACCTGAGGGCAGGTGTGGGTTTGTGCTTGCCTTGTCAGAGTTGATGCAACCAAGTCAGCTAGGGAAGGCTCACTGGAGTGAGAATTTTACTGAAAATTGCATTAGTCAGCCTTTAAAGGCTCCAAACGATCCTTTCAAGGAAGAATCAGTGAAGAAAAAGGATTAATTTCTCAAAGTTCAAAGGACAGAATTTATTTTTGGAAATAACATTTCACTACAAATCCTGCAACTGAGACAGATCAAAACCAGCAACACCACAAACTAAATCTGAAGGACAGGACTGTTGGAAAATCTCTCTCCAACAAACCAGAGGAGTGACAGAACAATCATGGAGGGCACCTTCGGGAACATCTTGTTCTCATCCACCACTACTTCTACAGGCAGCAGGTCTACACAACTTCCTCCCTGCCAGGACCTGAGCTCCAGGGACACATCTTCCCAGAGAAAGGGCTCCTGAGAGCGATGAGTCTCAACAGTGTCCTGATCCCATTCCCACAGGACCTGCCACGGTCCCAAAGGCTCATTAAGAGACTCCCTTCAGCACCCTTTTCCTTTGGCATTCCCTGACATTCGGCTGATGCCACCCAACCACAGTGTGTGCGGACAGAGAAGCTGGTGCGCAGCTACAGCACAGCTCGGTGCAGTAACATCTCATCAGAAAACCCTTCCCTCCACCAGGATTTCTTGCTTTTATCTCCTCTTTGTTTGAGCTGGTGGCTCCAGGACTCCACAGACCTCTTTCTTTTCCAGGACAACATACAACTTCTTTTGCTGCCAATTAGACCCGCTGACGGACAAAAGCTTCTCCTCAAGATCTACATTACTTTTGCACAAATATCTCCCACATAGTGGTTTTGGACTTCAACTTTTCTCCTCTTGAATCAAATTACCAATTTTCCTCTGATCATAATTTGGTTGGATGAATTATAAAATTGAAGGATATCAGATTTGAGGAGAGAGGAAAGCAGAGCACAACAATGGACATGGTGTGCTCATCTTGCTTTATTTCCCATTCACCCCACAGACACCCTGCTCTTATTAGCACTTAATGCAGGTGAAAATAAAGAGGTTTAATATTAAAACAGCATGGGCACATGGAAAATATCCACCTGGACCTGTTGGAACTTGCCCAACATCATTCCCAAGCTCTTTCTCTATACAAGGAGCTTTTTCACTCCTGTGACTGTAACTCCTTATCTGGGCTAATAACATTCAGTATGAAACATCCCAAATCCCATTTGAAAACTTAAGCATTCAGTAATTAAGACATTTCTCCACTCCATCAGAAATGTAACAGCTTAAAGAAGACCATCCTGCTACCATCATGGAACAGCCTAACCAGGTCTGCTGGCTCCACCTGAGCCCCGGGCTGTGAATCCAGGGGCTGCTGCTCTCCTACCCTGTGATCTCATGCCAAGGAAGGGTCTTGCTACTTCACTGCCTGCAAAGAAAGGAGGGGCTATGCAAGCACAACCAGGAGGCCTTCCCTGAGATAAGGGCAAGGAGTGTGGGGCTGTGCAGAGAGTGGCACCAACGCTGGGCACAGCTGGACACCTCATTCAAACCTTGGCAGCCCCCAGCTGAACACACAGGCAGGGCTGTGGGTCTGAAACACTCTGTGCAACGGGTGTGATGCTTCAAGGGACAAGTCCTAATCTAGGAACAATGGATCTGGTGACATTCCTGGCCAGGCAAATTCCAGCCTCCAGGGAGGATGTGACACCAGGCACGCGGCGCTCACTGACATGGAAACCCAGCCACTGGCGAGGCACTGCCCGTGCAACCACAGCTCCCCAGGAGCAGCCCTGCACAGCCACACGCTGCAGCCCCCAGGGTCACGGCTAATTCCCTCCCAGACTTGTTGAAATCCACACTATGGTGGCAGCTGGGTGAGGAGTAGGGATTCAAACTCCAGAAATGTCTGTGAGCAGACAGCAATGAGGAACGTTGGTGGAACCAAGAGGAAGTGTCCACTGCTGGGAAAACCTCCCTGCCCCAGGCTGTGACAACTGATCTAGCGTGGGAACACATGAAATCCATCCCTACAAACACAAAAACCAGAACAAAACAAGATCTCCTGGCACTGCTGATCCTACTCTCCAAAACCAGGGTAAGCAGGCAGAGAGGAGCCCATCTGCCCCTGCATCAGCCATGAGAAGAATCCCCAGTTTTCCCAGCCTGTTAAAGTCAACCCGTTTTTCTAAAGGAAACGTTAACCACAGTGGGGTATCAAGATACAAGACTGCTTTTAATTACATATACAAAGGAGTCCATAACACCCCAGCTCTCTGCAAGGACAGCTTGCTGAGAAATGCAACTCTGATCAAAGCAGGAAAATCTAAATCGGGTGAGCTTAGTGAGAAACTGCATAAATTGTCCCCAGGTTTTTACGCACAGGACTCCTGAACTTCCAGCCAGAATATGTTTTAGTTGTGGCATTATCCTTCCCTCTGATTTAGCGCCTGCTGAACTTAGAGAGGGATTTGTCCCTCTGTGTTCTGCACTCGTGAGGCCACACTGCGAGTCCTGTGTCTACTTGTGGGTTCCTCACATCAAGAAGAACATTGAGGAGCTGGAGCAATTCCTGGGAAGGGAACAGAGCTGGGGAAGCAGCTGGAGGACCAGGAGCAGTTGAGGGAGCTGGGAAAGGGGCTGAGCCTGGAGAAAAGGGGGCTCGGGGGGGACCTTGTGGCTCTGCACAACTCCCTGACAGGAGGGGACAGCCGGGGGGGTCGGGCTCTGCTCCCAGGGAACAGGGACAGGAGGAGAGGGAACGGCCTCAGGCTGGGCCTGGGGAGGCTCAGGCTGGACATCAGGATGAATGTTTTCATGGAAAGGGTTGTCAAGCATAGGAATGGGCAGCCCAGGCAAGTGGTAGAGTCCCTGTCCCCAGAGGTGTTCAAGAAATGACTGGACGTGGCACTTAATGCTCTGTTCTGGTTGAAAAAATGGTGACATGTCAAAGGTCTTCTTCTGGAAAAGATATCTTTGTCTGAGAGGTCTTCTCCAACCTGAGAATCATGAAGGTCATCAGAAGAAGCTTCAGGCCTGGCTGTGGCACAGGGTCCCCCCCATATTTCACAGGTGAGTGCAACAAGGCATTTTTGTTGTGCAACATGAAGACTGCAAGGTTCCTGGCACGCTGCACAAACCTGAGTTTAAAAGCAGCATCCCCACAATATGAAGATGCCCAAATTCTCTGCAGCTCCCTTTGCTGATCAGAGCTCCCAGCACAGGACACAAGCTGGGTCCTGGACACGGGTGTGCCAAGCACCCACTGGAGGCACAGCCCCAGCCAGAGGCATCCAACAGCTCATTTACAGACATGCTCTTCCCA
Source organism: Illadopsis cleaveri (assembly GCA_013399915.1). Lineage (NCBI taxonomy): Eukaryota > Metazoa > Chordata > Aves > Passeriformes > Timaliidae > Illadopsis > Illadopsis cleaveri. The sequence continues at coordinate 212,537 of VXBB01002356.1, forward strand.
GATCTCCTGCTCCAATCCCCGGCATTGTCCTCAGTGGACAAGTTTCCTCTGCTAGCTTCTGTCTGCTCTGAATATATCTGAAGAATTCTTTGAAGTCAAAATATTCTTAGCAATTAGATCTTCTCTATTTCTTTTTGCCTTCCTAATTATCCTTTTAACTGCCTTCTGCTTATTTTAATAAATCTTCCTATCCTCCTCCTTACCAGACTGTTTATACTTTTTAAAAGTCTACTGCTTACTGCTCCTAATACTGTTTACACCTTCACTCAGCCACCTCAGCTCAGTTGCTGCTTTTTTTGCCTGATTTCAGAGTCAACCAGGGGAAATTTCCTCTCTGATCTCTGCAGCAGTTTGTAAATACCTCCCATTTTGTCTACAAGAGGTTTTCTGCAATAGGTTCCCTTTTCCACAACAGGTTTCCACTTGAGGAGGGGGAACGGAGTCTCCTCTAGACCACAAGCGTTTCCATAAAAATCCATATTCTTCTATATTGCTCTAAGCACTCTTCTCTCTGCTGCTCAGCCTATTGCTTTTGCATTAGGAATATAAAGTAGATTATTTAATGACTAAGTCCCATGTGTTCCCTAACTACCTTATTCATTATCATTTCCTGCTCAGAAGTAAACAAATATCCTTTTGTGCTCAATGTTACAGGAGATTACCTAAGAATTTCTTTAGTTATATCTCTCCTAGAGGGGAAAAAGCCACCTGGAAGTACTTTGGCTTCATGCAAGGGCTTGCACCAGGCTATGTGTGATGGTCTGGAGGGTTTGGAGCATCCCATAGGGTTTGGAAGTGAGAATAATTTAGGGTCCATTTGGTGGAAGCTAGAGAGTATATTAAAGAGAAGCTGACTCAATATTTCCTCTGTTCCTTATAATCCTTCCCCAACCATCTGCTCTCAGACACTGGGAAACAGGACACCAAAACAGAGACAGAAAATGAGATCTTTTGTGAAGCCACAGAATGGCCATTCTTTACACCATAACAGCTCTGCCCTCGCTCACTGCTCTGAACCCTGAAGCACTTATTCCACAGACACAGAGATCAAGCACCAGCACCCAGCATGCTGCACCCACAGCTCCCCTTGGTAGTTCTAACAGCCAATCTGCTCTGCTGCTCAAAATTTCCACCTCCTACTTTTAAAAATATTTTTTGTGTCTTCATTTTGTCATCCCAGTGTTTGGATCCTGCTTCCAGGTATTGTTTCTTGCTATGCACTTTGCTAAAACCAAGGCCTCTGCTACCTGCTTTTTTAATTTTCTGCTTTTTAAACCCATGGAGAACTGGCTCCATGAAGATAAAAATCAACAAGTGAGGATTTTTTTTGGCAGAGTTTCCCAAAATACAATGCACGTCCCCAAATGTTTAAGAACAAACACTAATGAGTATTTCCTTTGACTCCTCAAACTGCTTCACTCCACTCACATGTTCCGTGTCTTCTCCAAATTTTCACCATCTCTTAAGGAAATGAGGGAACAGAAAATGGGGATAATGTATTAAAGCACAGCAACAGAAGAGCTGTTCTCACTCAGCTCCCTCACTGTGCACAGCCGTGGCTGGCATCCCCCCACTCCCAGACTCTGACACTGCTCACCTGCAGCATCTGCCCCTTTCCCACCCCAAAGCCTGCCTTGGCATTTCTGCTCCTCTCTGGTCTCCCCACACCAAAAGCAGATGCAGCCCCATCCCTCCAGGCGCACAATCCCAAGATTCATATCAAAGTTCACCTGATGGACACAACTCCAGAACCCAAATCCCTGTGGGCAGCTGCAGCCCCTCCTTCCCTCCCCACCACTGTCAATGCCTGTGGCCATGCCAGACCCTGTCCGTAGCCTGGTTCACACCAGCTTATGCTGCCACAGGACATTTTGGGGAATGACACAAAACCAGATGTTTTGCCAGCTCAGGACACACTCCCTGAATCCCTTCTGCTGGAGAACAAATCCAGTCTGACATTCCCACGACTCCTCCCCACACTGGCCAGGCTAAGGCAGCACAACAGCAGCACCCACCAAACCCTCTGCAGTATCCTCACTTCATCCAAATCTTGGAGGAGGAAAGACAGACAGAAGCCCAAGGGGCAGAGCTGCCAGGAGTGCCCAGGGAACATCACCCCAAGGACCAGCTGGAAACCCCTGCCCTGCTCAGCCTCTGCCTGAGGCTGGCCCTGGCAACTCCTGTGCACATGGGCTGAGAGTGGATCATTCCTCCTCCTTACAAATAGGGAACAGCAATATTTATTAAACATGTCTAGTTTTTCTGCTTTATTATGCATTTTACCTCTCCTCAGCCGCGATAAGTCTACACAAACCATTATTAGAATTTCTTTTGTTCCTAATACAAATACTTTCTTACTGTTCCTTGCACTGACAGTCACAGATTTTTTTTTTTCTCCATGTGTTTTTAACTTCCTTTATCCATTTTCTGCACTTGGTAACTTCTAACTCAAGGATAACTGTCATCTCTTCCTCTTAATATTCCTTTTTTTCCCTTTTATTCTGTTTTAATTCTCACCAGCATGGTGCTGCCCTGCTCACAGAAGCTCAGCCTGCAAGGGAGGGAGGGGAGGCAGGAGAGGGGAGCTCGGGGTCCTGCCTTACACCAGCTGCACCCTACATGGAGACCAATTTTCAGCCCAGACTATGGCTCTCAGTTCATGGCAGAGACCACACTTTCCTAAAAAGCACCTGCAAATGGCACAGAGGAAGAGCAGATCCTCAAAAAGTGAAACTCAGGACCTTTTTGTGAAATCCCACCAGGCCCAACCTGTAAGCAGGCTGCAGGGTGGGAACTGAGCAGGGCTTGAGCCAAAGGGAGCCCCTCTGAGAAAGCCAGACACATCGAAACCAAAGTGAAAACAGATGCCAGCATATAAAACCTATTTAAACTAAAGCCTGAGAAAATCAAAGTTACAGGAACATCCAGTGTAAGTGAAGCATTTTCTATTGATGAGTTCATAAATGTACTAAATCCCTGAAGAGCTTCATAAAATTTCAGGTAGGAGACAGAAGACTCAAGGCATTGCAATCCATATCCAAATTACATAGGAATGATGGCACTGTGTTGACAGAGAAGCAACATGCAGCCCAATAAATGAAACAGGATTATTATGACAGGAGGTAGCAGAGAACCCTGATGGACTAGAGCCCATCCCAGAAAGGCAGAGCACAGAGGGATGCTCAAAATGCCAAGAAACACCAGAAAGGCTGCAAGTCTCTGCCAAGGCAGGAAACACAATTTCAGTCAGAGGAGAATTCAGATAGTCCCATAGAGACTTGCAAATGTAAAAGCCAGTTTGATGCAGAAATGAGGCTCAAGGTCCCACACAGGACTTCTGTCCCCACATTGTGTCCCCAGACACGGCACATCAGGGGATCCCAGACTGGGTTGGGCTGGAAGGGACCTTAAAGCCCATCCAGTGCCACTCCTGCCATGGGCAGGGACACCTCCCACTATCCCAGGCTGCTCCAAGCTCCAATGTCCAGCCTGGCCTGGGACACTTCCAGAGATTCTGGGGCAGCAACAGCTGCTCTGGGAATTCCATCCCAGCCCCTCGCCATCATCCCAGGGAACAATTCCTTCCCAATATCTCATCCTATTCCTGTCCTCAGCCAAGAGTGAAGCCATTCCCTGTGTCCTGTCCCTCCATCCCTTGTAAAGAATCTCTCTCCAAGGTTCTTGCAGGCTCCCTGGAAGGCCACGATTAGGTCACCCCAAAGCTTTCTCTTTTCCAGGCTGAACAATCCCAATTCTCTCAGCTTTTCCTCACAGGAGGAACCATTCTATGATCCTATAATCAAGAAAATTTGTTAAGAGTGTTAATGGAGCAGCTAAAAGGCCTTGCAGGTGAGGTGGAAAACTTGAAGATGATTATCACCTACCAAGGGGGTTTGTTAAACAAATAATCATAGTTTAACAGCAGAGTGGAAAAGGCCATTAGAAATAAAGACACCCTCAGAAAGAAATCTAAATTAGGAGAAGATAAACTCAAGGAAGCTATGCTTTAAGCCACAAAAAAGTTAATCCAGAAAAAGATTTTGAGAAACAGGTCACTGAAGGAAAAAAACCTAATAATCAAACACACAAGCACCAGAAATCCGCCAGATTCTGGTATAAATCAAGCACTGAAGAAAGATAAAACCAAAGGATAAAAATTCAACTTCTTTGCACCAGTGCTCATTTGTGACAGGGCTCAGCACTTCTCTTCCTGGGGAAGAGAATGAGGAATGAGCTGAGCATCCGCCTCAAACTGTGAGGTCACTAGGAAAAGTTGCAGATCTGCCTAGCAAAATTAACAGCAAAAAACTAAAAATCTCCAGGGCCCAACAGCATCCACCCAAAAGTCTGAAAGGCATTACACTATTTAAATCACCCAGCACTCCCAAAATCACTGCTGTCCACCTGTGAACCAGCAAGCACTGAATGTGACCCCACTGTTTCAAAAGGGCTCCAAGGAACTGCAGAACTTCATTTCTGTGGAAGAAAAATTACCGTAAACATTAATTTAAAAAAACCAAAACAACAGAACAATTAAAAGTCAGTGTTCCCATGGATTAAAAAGGAACACCAGGAATCACTCTGGTTCCTGCAGCTGTAAGTCACTGGGTTCTGAGCACTGGCAAGAGGCAGTTGCAGGTAGAAGAGGGTGCGGTGCACCCGGACTCCCAAAAGCTTCCAAAAGAGTTTGCTCTGCGAAGGCTCTTGTGGCAAGTGCACTCACAGCACTTTCATATGCACAGGATGAAGTAAGAAGTCACCTCATTGATTAACCACTGATTAAGAGATGGAAAATAAAGGGCAGGAATAGTTCGTTATCACAGTGGGGTCCCGCAGACATCTGCTCCAAGCGCCGGGCGGGGTTTGGGGAAGGGAACAGCGCAGGGAAAGCAGCCCTGAGCAGCACATCGAGGTCCTAAATGAGCCATCAGCATTCACCAAGGCAAGCCAGGAGGCACAGGGGCACCTCTCCAGCAGCTGAGTGCCTCTGGTGGAACCAGCCACTCATTACGGGCACAGGGACAGAAATGTGCCCGCGCATAAAGCTGCACCCACAGCCCCTGGTGATCCACCTGCAAAGAGACTGCAAAACAAAACCAGGGAGCAGACAAGGGCAAGAAGGGTGATCCAGCCAGGCAAACTCCTGTGCACTCACAGGGTGTCCAAAACAGCCCCAAAGAGCAGCACCTCAGGGAAAAGGGACACACAGGATGGCTTTGCTTCGCTTCCCAAAGAGCAAAGCTAAACCCTAAAAATAAACCCCACAAGCAAGCAAAAGCAAATATTTTTCAGTCCCCTGTTTGCCTAAATAAATTGCAGATGCTGCAATTATCCAAATGATTGCCTTGGCGGTGGGTAATGCCAGGCTATGGAAAATCCACATCCCAAGGGGCTGCAGCACATCCTGGGACAAGATCCGAGGAGCCCCCAAAAGGGTGGGTGCAGCACTGAGGTGAGAAAGAAACACCTGAACCAGGGGAAAATACAGCTCTGACAGTAAATCATGTGTCCCATAGCTGGAGCTACACAGGACCCAGGTATGGGACAGCTGGCAAGGCTGCAGGCTCACAAGGAAACCCCAAAAGCAGCCTGCACCAGTGTTTTCTTCTTTTAATTTATGGAGCTGGTCACCCCACAACACCTGGTGATGGAGAACTGGGAATCAGAGCTGCTGATGGCCTTTGAAGAGGCATCTCCTGTAATGGAGAGGGCACAGAAACACCCAGGGAGGGCAGGCGACACCAAGAACCTCAACCTGGGAGAGCAGAGAACTCCTGCAAAAGAAGGGAGAGTAAAATTCCCTCTGCCTTGAAACGGAGATGGGGAAACACAGCAGTGCAGCAAAGTCAAAGGAAAATAGAGGAGGACAGACTTGTTGAGGTGTCCAAGGGGGGAAAATGGTTATGATCCAACATCTCACCTTGCCCAAGCAGAATTATCAATAGCTCTTGCACAGAAATTAGGGATGGAGCCAGTGTGTTTGCTGAGCCCTCAGCTCTTCCACCTAGCACTGGGTCACCTTTGACACCCCTAAATAATCTCCAGGAAGAAAGAACAGTCCCAAATTCTTTGAGTTCACAGCCTGAAGCTTGGAAAAATGTAACAAAAATAATTGGACAAAAAAGTTGAAAACGTAAGATGTCCCAAAAAAAAAAAAAAAGTTTCTGCAGTTTGCTTCTGAAAAATTTCCTACTGCTTTTTTGGGTTTGTGGGATCATTAAAATAGCTGAGCTGGGAACGTCATGACTTGGTTGGTTTGACTAATAAATGGTACCTTCTGGGCTGGAACAGTGGGGATGTTTATAGGAAAAAAAGGCTTTTTGTGAAGAAAATGGAGTCAACTATTGATATGCAAAGTAGACCAAATGATTATTTATATAGGAAACTATTCTCACGTGATCAAACTTTAAATATTTTTTTAAAAAGCCAAACCCAGCCCAGCACTTTGGCAGAAAAATAACTAAAAGTAGTATTCCTGGTGCCAGAATACTGCTAAATGAGATGTTGTATTAATGGATTTGTACTTCTTGTGTGAGGGCCCTTCTGCCATAGAGACAGCTCAGGTAGAGGGATGGGGTGTTTTGGAAACAACATTGGCCAAACACTTGAAAATTACATAAATCAAG
>VXBB01002359.1:1005-13918 GCA_013399915.1 Illadopsis cleaveri
CCGATCTCCAGCTGCTGAGAACAGGACACGGGCTGGAAGCATTTGGGAGTTGCAGTTTTGGTGTTCAAGCTGAGCCCCGTTGGCTCCAGGTACACAGAGATCTAGGTGGTACCGTCACATCTTGCCCACACAGGGGAATCCACGGGAGGAAGGGGATGGGAATTCTTCTCCCAGATCCCTAGGCATCTGTTTGGGAGCTGCAGGATCAGAGCTGGTGGAGAGATCTGTTAGGGCCTCACGAGTGTCACTCTGGGTCCAAACAACTGTTTCAAATGAGGTGGTAAGTGATAAACCAAGTCACATTTTGGGGGCAAACAGTCCCTGCACCCAGCTAGGAACCATCTCACAGAGAGTTGGTGTGCAGATGGACATGGCCCAATTATATTTGACTGATTAACCTTATTTGACACCCCTGAGCAGGAAGATGGGAACGTCTGATAACAGTGAGTTAAGATAACAAGGGCTGATAATCACGAAGTCATTGAAGGGTTTGGGGTGGAAGGGACCTGGAAGACCATCCCATTCCACCCCCTGCCATGGGCAGGGACACCTTCCACTGTCCCAGGCTGCTCCAAGCCCCAAAGTCCAGCCTGGCCTTGGACACTGCCAGGGATCCAGGGGCAGCCACAGCTGCTCTGGGCACCCTGTGCCAGGGCCTGCCCACCCTCCAGGGAACAATTCCTTCAAAAAATCCAAACTAAATTTCCCCCATTTCAGTGTAAGCCATTCTCCCTTGTCCTGTCCCTCCAGTTCCTGATGCAGGGTCCCTCTCCAGCTCCCCTGTATCCCTTCAGACCCTGGAAGGAGCTGTGATGTCCCCACACACCCTTCCCTTCTCCTGANCGAAGAGTTGGTCTGCGGCCAGAGAATCCCAGAATGGGTTGGGTGGGAAGGGACCCTAAAGCTCATCCTGTGTTATGGGCAGGGACACCTCCCACTGTCCCAGGCTGCTCCAAGCCCCAAAGTCGAGCCTGGCCTTGGACACTGCCAGGGATCCAGGGGCAGCCACAGCTGCTCTGGGCACCCTGTGCCAGGGCCTGCCCACCCTCCAGGGAACAATTCCTTCAAAAAATCCAAACTAAATTTCCCCCATTTCAGTGTAAGCCGTTCTCCCTTGCCCTGCCACTCCAGTTCCTGATGATTTGTCCCTCTCCAGCTCCCCTGTATCCCTTCAGACCCTGGAAGGAGCTGTGATGTCCCCACACAACCTTCCCTTCTCCTGACCAGGCCCAGCTCTTGGCCTGCCACCTTTCTCACCTCCTTGAGAATTGTTGAAGGTCTGTCTGAGACAGAAAACCTGGGCAATGAAGTGTCAGATCAAGTTCAACATCGATCCATGGAAAGCAAAGTGTAAGGGAAACAAAATTCCTGCCACTTCAGCACCCTCACAGGGGAGAATTTCTTCCTAATATCTGACCTAACCCTGCCCTCTATCCATAGGAAGCCATTCCCCCTTGGCTCCAGGCTCCTGTCCAGAGTCCCACTCTCTCTAAAATGTAAAACATTGTAAATGTCTATATTTTAAATATAAATTTAGATGCATTCCTTTGGCAGAGCATCCCCCTGGAGCTCTGCCACCACGACTTTGTTCAGCTCATCCCCAAATGAATCTGATTCCGAGGGCTCTGTGCTTGCAGTGTTCTAAATGGACCAGATTTAAATTGATGTTCAATGAGGGAAGTTAATCATTTAATGATGTCCCTGTGCCTCAAATCAAGCACAGACCCACAGGCTCCCTGCTTGCCAAGCTTGTGCCATCATGAGGTGGCAAAGAGGTCTCCAAGAGGGTGGAAATGCAGGATAAAATAATAATAAAAAAGAATTTATGTGGTTTAGCTTAGGTGCTGGGGTAAAACTGAGATGTTTTTCACGGTGGAGATGAACATTCTCACCCTCAGCCCTCATCCAAACACTCCTCTCATGGGGTCCCAAACACAAGGTGGACCAGCTGAATATAGTCATTCCCTAAGCAGCCTAAAATCCTATTCTGTGAGGAAAAAGCAAACATTTTCCCCGTATCTCCCTGCTTTCTGCCAGTGACGTGCACTCTGTCACCGACAGGACAAACTTAGAGGGCTGGATGCCAAGCACAGGCAGGGACAAAGAATTATCTTTGTAATTCAGGCATAGACAGCCAAAGATGTTTAAATCAGAACAATATGTAGCAGGAATCAGACTTTCTTAAGTGTTTAAATCCCCCAACAAACGACACCATAACCAAACCAAATCCCTGCAGCATATAGATATAAAAATATGTATATATGAGGGGCAGCAAGATAAAAATCAGATATTTTATAGATATAAAAATAAATATATATGAATAGATATNTAAAAATCTGGTTTTTTTAAACACACATATATATATATATTATATTATGTATATGTAAAATACCTGGTTTTTATCTCGCTGCCCCTCACAGAACTGCCATAAAAATTCAGTCTTCCCTCCCACCCAGAGCCACTCCATATCAAACCAGCTCTGACTGAACTCCTGCTTCCTGTGAGGACCCAAATCCTGCTATGACATTGCTTCTGTAAAGACCCAGCCTCATCCCTCTTTTCCATTAACTTGATTAATTGTTTTTCCATTTGTATCCTTTGTGATGTTCCTCCAAACACTCCACAAATTATCCGGCCTGTAGAAAGCCAGAAGTTGTTTGCCTTTTTTTTTTTTTCNTGAAAAAGCCAGAAGTTTTTTTCCTTTTTTTTTTTTTCTTTTCTTTTTTTGTTCCCTTTCCCCCCTTTCCTCTTTAAACTCGAGTGCAGCTTGGGGGACTTTAGATCTGCCATTAGTTTTAACTGCTCTGTGTAGACCTGCTGGCACCACCGAGGAGAGGGAGGACTCCGAGGATGCTCCCGTGTCCCTGGCCAGCACAGAGCCAAAGCCACCCCTGTTATTAGTGCTCCGGAGCCTACATTTCCCATATTATTAATCATTAAAGCCTGGCTCCAAATTCAGGCTGCTCCGTGGGTCAGAGAGCTCTCCCTGAGCTCATTAACCACGCTGGGCACTCATTTACTTCTCCTGCAGCAACCTTCTTCTAATGCACGGGGGCAAAAAATGAAATGCAGGTGATTTTCTTTTTTTTTTTTTGCTTGGGGAGGGGTGGGGAGTTCCTGCTTGATCTCCCGAATAGGAGCAGCAGGAGCGTTTTTTGCTTGTCAAGAGGACAGTAATTCTTCAAATCCCCCTCGAGAGATAATGAGTGGCATGAGCGCCGCTTTTGATCTGTCATAATTACGGAACGAAAAGGAGCGGATGCGAAAAAAGGCTTGCCCGTGCCACGGGAAGGTCACTCCTTTAAAAACGCAGGATTCCCTCTGTGGCTAAATCCGGCTTGTCCCCAACAGCACGGGCTATTTTTGGGCCCGTTGCACATCCTGGCCCTATAAAAGCAGCGCCTCCTCTAGGGCAGCTAATGAGTGGGTAGGGAAACGCCGGCTCCGCGCTTTGGGCTTCCACGCTATTCCAGGGCAGGACAGCGGGAACGTCTCCTGGCTGGCGTCAAACAGTCCCCCCGCAGCACCCAGGCAATTTCAATTATTACAAGGCAACCGTACGAGCATGAAGCCCGGCACAAAATAAAGTAATTACGCTTAATTAGGCAGCTAAAAAAAAAAAAATAGTGATGGCATGAGCCTCACTGCCTTAGATGTGAGGCTTTTGTTGGCTTAACGCAGGACAGGTAGTGAATGAAACTTCAAAGTGTAAGCAGCTAAATTAGTGCTTAATTTGTGGAGGCCTGGTCAAAAGCACAGCAGAGAAACAACAACAACAAAAAAATACAACAAGAAAAAACCCAACAAACCCTCAGTTTTCTGCTGTCAAAGGTATTGAGGCAGAGATACTGTCTCAGAGAGGCTCTGAAGTGAAGGATTATTCCATTAAGTCGATGTTTGTGTTGAAAAGTGAGTTTCTGTTAATGCAGAAAGGCACTGGATCAATCCTGACAGTGCCCAAAAGGGATCTGGGTGCAAACAAGGTCCTGCCTCCCAAATCTCACTGACCTGGCAAGCTCCAAGTGTAGATATTGAATCCTGAGTCCTCTGATCTGTGTTCAAAAGTGAGTTTCTGTTAATGCAGGGCTCTCCAAAGGTCCATCCCCAAAGATCAATCCCGGAGCCTGCCAGCACTCAAAAGGGGCCTGGGTGCAAACAAATTACTCTCTCCCAAATCTCACTGGCCTGGCAAGCTCCAAGTCCACATTTTGACCCTCTTTATCCTCTGATCTGCCCCTCCCAAGGAACCTTCCCTGGAGAGACAGCTTTGTCAAGTCAGAAATGATGGGAGCTATTAAAAACCGTAGGTCTAGGAACACTGGATTTTTAGATACATCCTCTCTCAGCTTTGCTGTTGCCTATCCAGGATTGCAGAGTTTGCCAGGGCAGCCTCTGATGATTCCACAAGCACCCCACTGCTTTATCACACAAATAAATGAGGAAAACGAGGGTGGCTCTAAGTAGCAAATTGAGATTTGTTTTCTGTCACCTCTGGGACAGCAGGGGAGGGGGGGATTCTGCCCCTGGGCTCAGGTGAGACCCCACCTGCAGAGCTGCCTCAGCCCTGGGGCCCAGCACAGGAGGGACCTGGNGAGCAGCCTGGGACAGTGGAAGGTTTCCCTGCCCATGGCAGGGGTGGCACTGGATGGGCTTTGAGGTCCCTTCCCACCCAAACCATTCTGGGATTCTATGATTGGTCTCATCCCATTTCTCACACGTGTCCCACAGTCCCCTCTACCCAGAGGTGCTCAGATTTGCATGAGAATCTGCAGCCAATGGAGGATTTCTTTCATCTCTCTTCCTACTCTGGGTATTTACCAGTGAGAACAGCTGGAAGACAAAATAACATCTCCTACAAGGATTCCTACCTGGCTCAGTTTTTCTCTCAGGAGTCCCTGATGATTCTGCCCATTTTAACTGCCCTTCCCACCCCACTTGCCTGTCTCTCACACCTTTTTCCCTTTGATTCCCTCTCACTCTCATCTTTCCCTCCTGCTGCTTGTCCATCTCTCCAGAGCCAGGCTTTTCATCTCCCTCTGATGAGCTGCTTCACACTCCTCATCCAGACTTGGTGGCTGAGATCAGAAGGAACTCAGGATGAGGTGAGAAGGAGGATCAAAACATGCAGCTCCATCCTCCTAAACCCTTTACTTCAGCAGATTTAGAGGACTAAAATAATTTGGTTTTTGAGGTGGGGAGCTGTGCTGCTGTGTCAGTCCTGTCCATCCGCTCCTCAACCAACAAAAGCTACAAACAACCAAAAAAAGGCACAGATTTGCTAAAAGAGTTCTCATTCTCTGATTCCACATCTCAAAACTGTATCAGGTGCTCATTTTGGAGTAATGGCTCCATACTCAGGAATTATTAAACACCAGCTTGTCCCAGAGATTTTATTTTGTTTGGCATGAGGAGACTGCGCTGCTGGTCTAAACCCACTCCCTCTAAGCTGGGCTTTAAGTGAGCAGGTAGATTTTTCCCAGAGCAAGCTGTGCTTTCTCTCCACAGACTGAAAACACTCAAAACCCCTCAGCACTTGAATTTTGGCCCTTTTCCCCAATATTTCTGCATGTGTAGAAAAAGGTTGGAGATCAGGGAAAGCAGAGGGTGCTGGCACTGCCCAGGCTCCCCAGGGAATGGGCAGGGCCCCGAGGCTGCCAGAGCTCCAGGAGGGCTTGGACAGCACTGCCAGGGATGCTCAGGGTGGGATTGTTGGGGTGTCTGGGCAGGGACAAGAGCTGGATCCATGATCCTGATGGATCCTAACTCAGGATATTCCATGGTTGCCACCTAAACCCACCATGCTGAGGTTGGGAGCTTCCCTGGGAATGCACAGAGGTTGGCACTCCAGGAGTGGCTGTTTCCTCACACAGTTTGGGGTTCCACAAACAAAGTCCGGTTTTGAGAAAAAAAAGAAAAAAATATTGAGAAAAAATGATCTCTCCACCTTCTCCAGCTGAAATTTAACAGCTCCACCATGCTGGAGGCGAGCTCTGGGAGCTGGGAAGCAGTTCCAGGAAAGTTTCCCTCAGTCCCTTGGTTCCAGCAGGGACACCAGAGGGAAATGCACATGGCCAACCTTCCCAGTGAGATAATGGGATTACACCAGCCCTTGATCAAGCTGACTTTATTATTATTCATAAATAATAAAAGAGTTCAATGATTTGGTAAGTCTTCAGTTATTTAATCTCACTGCCCAGTGCCGACTACTCCCAGTTCTCCCACTTTGAGCAGGGTGCAAGGTCCTCCTGTCACCTTTCTCACCATTCCCTACACTCATAGCCATTGTCATTTTTCCCAAACCCCCACCAATTTGCATTTTTGCTGGAGATAACTTTAGAAGGAGGCACCTCCTCCCTTCTCTACCTCTTACTCGGACAGTGTTTTCCACAGGGGTGATGTAAGGACATAAAAAATTCACTTGACTGCCCCATGTGGGTCTCAGGACAAAACTCAGCAGCTCTAATCTGCTCTGCAAAAATGAAACACGGCCCTACAGGGTTCAATATTGCGTGTTCAGGAGCCTTTTTCTGTCCTGAGCACTCCTGAGCTTCAGGTTTATCTATTTAGGATTTATCTTTTCCCAATAAAGGTGTCAGTTCTGGGATAATTCAAGGGTTTCACCAGAATCAATAGAATTTTCATGTGGTTCTCTGCACTGTTCCCTTTTAGGATATGGTCGGAAAAAATGTAAAATAGAGAGAGGGGAAGGCAAGCAGAAATTCAGCAGAATTCCCCCAGTTTCTGCACCAGATAAGCAGGGCACAAAAACCAGGCATTATCCTGGAACTGGATTTAAATTAGGTTCCTCATATCTTTCAACAAGACACAGAAATGATTCTTCGAATTATTTCAGATGAAATGCTGCTGGAAATTTTGGGTTCCTGATACAATTCAAATTCAAATGCAGGGAGAGTTCACACATTTCCTTTGCTATGAATGCGCTCACTGAGGAGCAGTTGGCTTGGAAAAAAAAAGATAAGAGGTTGGAGAACTCCATCCCTTTTTCCCTGGAGTCACTGGGACAGGAGTAGGAATTCACATACTTGCCCAGTAATGCACAGTTACAACATGTTGGAGATGAGGAAAAATCCAGAGGTTGCAACAAGGAATGCTTTTGATGACTTGAGTTTTTTGGGAACTGCCTGGTGGCAAAACCTGGATATTGAGGCAATTGCTGCATCACCAAGTCACTCTTTTTGCAATGGCATTGAGCCATGGATTGGTTGCTGACTGCCTTCATTTACTGCCACACTTAGTTACAGAGCAGTTGCCTCACTAAACCCTGGGTTTGTCTAAAACCAGACTGAAATATTGACTGTAGCATATTTGGAGTGAAAGAAATCCTGCAAAAATCAGAAAATCTCTGTCAAAGCCCTTAACAGTCCTCTCCCAAATCCATGTGTAAAATTACAGGAAGGTTTTGTGTGTTTTCTATCTTGAGGGTATCATATCCCTTAGAATCATGGAATGGTTTGGATTGGAAGGGACCTTAAAACTCTAAAATTCCCCCCCCTGCCATGGGCAGGGACACCTCCCACTGTCCCAGACTGCTCCAAGCCCCAAAGTCCAGCCTGGCCTTGCACACTGCCAGGGATCCAGGGGCAGCCACAGCTGCTCTGGGAATTCCATTCCAGTCCCTCCCCCCCTCCTAGGGAACAATTCTTTCCCAATATCCCATCTAAATCTGCTCCCTTTCTACTACCTCTTTTTTTTTTTACTTCCTAGGGAGAAGTTAAGTTTAGAGTCAAACTCCCAGACTGGTCTCCTGAAGGCTCAGGGAGCTTGAAGAGATGCAGAATCTGCCACAATACCATCCCAGCTGTTCAGTGCCAGATAAATGTGAGGTTCTTTAGCAGAGCCAGTCCTGAGCTTTCATAAGAGCTGATTTGTGCTGCTCTGGGGAGGAGGGCTCAGGAACATCCTCCCTGCCTTGGCAAGGGCAGCAGTGGGGAGATTCCATTCTCTCTAGGGCTTCCACAGCACTGGTGAAGAGCCAGGAGATTCCTTCCCTGCTCACGAATTTCCTCCTCCCTCAGTCATTCCCTGCAGCTTGTGACATCTCACCTGCTCAGCTGTTGGATGAAAGGCAGCAGGGCTGGGATTGCCCCTGGCTGAATAACCCACTAATCCCAAAACATGACCCAACAAGCTCCTCGTTCCCACTTCCCAGTTTCGTCTTCCTCCTCTCCCCAGGGCATTTCTGGGGCTGAGATCCTCACCCTGGGAGCAGTCCAGCCTTTTCCATGGAGCTCATGGCTCATTTGCCCAACCACAGCAATTCCACAGCTCAGTTTCCCTTTCCTAACCTTGCTCAGGCTGCTCCTTGTTTCTCATCCCAAGGTTTTCTGGCATGGGCCTCAATTTTCCAGTTGAGAAATGACGGCCTGAGGGTCATCAAAACCACAGCTTGGGCTTTTTTCCTCCCGAGAGATTCATTCACTGGGCCATAAATCTCAATATTAAGTAAGCTGAGCAATTATTTGCCTGTTTTTATAAGCCTTCACCTGAATCATCTGCACCCATGCACACGCCCAGGGCCAGGCAAGAAGAGTTTCCACCGTGCTGCTGAAGGATATTTTAATTAAAGCTTCTACATTGCTTTGTTTTTTTTCATTAAACAATGTTAATAAATTAATAATGTTTGGTTATTGGAAAGAAATATGACGGCGGGTTTGTTCTTGGAGATTTATAAATGCACTGGAAGATCATGGAATACCAACATGGTTTGGGTTGGAAAAGACCTTAAAGCTCATCCTGTGCCATGGGCAGGGACACCAGGACATCCTGGGATAGTGGAAGGTGGCAGGGGAGGGGAACTGAAGGAGTCTGAGGTTCCTTTCCAACCCAAACCATTCCCTATCCTGTGATTCTACATCCAGGGAATTGCTCAGATACCATCAGAACTGGCACCACGTAAAACCTCCTCAGAAAGGAGAAAGAGATTTTATGTGAAGCTGTTTGAGATAAGAATGATAATAACCTGTCTCTGCCTCAAACACTTTTTGTCTAATTTCTTTTTTAAAAATGTGATAAAAGCTGCCCTTTTTTCTATTATTTCTGAGCAGAACAGCTCAACCTTCAGCTGGAAAAGGTGGTGCTCCACCAGGTGTTTGTGTTTTGTATCCAGGAGGTCTCATCCAGAGTGCAGGATCCTGTATTGCACAACACATTTCCTGGAGGTCCAGAGAGCTGCTCCACCTGCAATAACCTGATTTATCCATTCCAGGTTACTTGGAGAAGGGCTGGACAGAGGACACACATGATCACCAGCCTCAAAGTAATAAAATCCACCAGGAACCAGATCCCTCATTCTGCAGGAGCAGGATAAGGAGTAACAGGGAATTTTTAACAGAGAAGTGAGTTCAGGGAAGTCTCCAGCCCTCTGCAACTCAGATGTTGCAAGAATTTCACCCACCTACGACTCGGAGAAGATTATTCTTTGATTCTCCAGCCCACCATGACTCACCTGTTTAACCTTCCTTTACCTCTTCCTAATCTGGATTCCTGAATGTGGGACAGCCCACAAGGCACAGCTGCTTGGAAAGCAGGGCCAAGGGAGCAGATGTTTCTGGTGAATCAGTTCTCCTTCAAGCACAGGCCTGTAAAGCAAAGAGGGAAGCATGAACAGCTCAGCCTGCCCTGGGAGCAGCCAACTCAGAGCTTCAACCACAGGCAGATCAGAGAATCATGGAATATCCCGAGCTGAGAGGGATCCAAAAGGATCATCAGCTCCTGTCCCTGCACAGACACTCCAACAATCCCACCCTGGGCATCCCTGGCAGTGCTGTCCAAGCCCTCCTGGAGCTCTGGCAGCCTCGGGGCTGTGCCCATTCCCTGGGGAGCCTGGGCAGTGCCAGCACCCTCTGGGGGAAGAACCTTTCCCTGATCTCCAACCTCAACCCTCCTGGCACAGCTCCAGCCATTCCCTGGGTCCTGTCCCTGTCACAGAGAGCAGAGATTGGAGCTGCAGCCCTTGGTGAGGTCTGACCTCAATCCCCTCCAGTGAACAATCCCAATGCCTCAGCCACGCTTTGTATGGCCCTTCCAGACCCTAACCCATCCCTGTGTCCCTCCTTTAGACCCTCTCCGGTGGATTTGGATCCTTTTATAACCCTGTGCTCTCCTCCCCACCCTGCCTGGCTAAAGCCACCATCCCCAGGGATGATTTCCTCTGGCAGAGAACTCCAGAGCTTGTCTCTGAGGGGCAGCAAAAGCCAGGTGTGCTGGGAAGAGGAGAAGCACAGGTGCAAAGAGGAGTGCAGAGGTGACATTCCCATGGGATTAACCACTGCTTCCTCCTTCCCCAGCAGGCTGCAGAGAGCATGCAGCAAGGTGCCTGGCAGGGATGATTCCAAAGGCATTTTCCCAAGCTGCTCACGCCACACACACCCTTCCAATCACACAGCTCCAGTGAAGGGCTTGTTGTGAATCACTGACAGATTTAGTGTCTTACCACATCCCGAATCCGGGAAGAAATCCTGCTGGAATTCTGCTGGGATTTACAGGATGATGCCAGCATCAAGGTGCTGGTAATTCCCTCAGGGATGCTTCGTGGCATTGGGTTCTTTCCCTTTTGTCACTGCAATACAGAAAGCCAGAGTTCAAAGCAGTGGGTTTAGAAATGCTTCCTCAGCCAGGAAAAAAGCCAGGGGAAGAAATCAGGCCTCAGGAAATAAAAATGTACGTAAGACAGTTACTTTTGAGTATTTGCAAGGGGAGATAGTCCAAGCTGTGCCCTTTTAAAGGAGCGGGGAAGTGCAGCTCAATCTTTCAGAGTGCTAACAGCCCTTTTACATTTCATCTGGCAGGTCCCAAGTGGGTTGCAGATTGATTACCTCAGAATGCACCTGCTCACAGCTGGAGAGCAGCTGTGCAGCTCTGCAACACTCAAGAGTTTAGGACACCTGATCTTTTAAGAGTACAAAACCGTGTAGTCCATAGAAATGCTTGATAGGAACCAGTCAATGAATTCTGGTATTAAATGGAATTAAAAAGCCACTTCCTGAATTGCAGTAAGGAGCTCATTGCCATAAACCTACAAAGCCTTTCTTAATTTTGCAGTGCAGAGCAAGAGCTGGGTTTTGTAGCTTGAAACATCCTTCTCTTCCCTGTTTCTTCATTTCCTCCTGTACCTCCTCCTACCTCATGGGCTGTATTTAAGTGATCCTCATACCCTGTCTGCAATGCAAAAAAGTTTGTGCTGTTTGGTTTTTCCACTTAATCACAGAATCCCAGGGTTACTGAGGCTGGAAAATCCCTCCCAGCCCATGGAGTCCCAGCTGTGCCCAATGCCCACCTTGTCCCCAGCCCAGAGCACTGAGTGCCACCTCCAGCCCTTCCTTGGACACCTCCAGCCATGGGCACTGCAAACCTCCCTGGGCAGCCCCTGCCAAGGCCTGAGCACCCTTTCCATGCACAAATTCCTGCTGCTGTCCAAGCTGAGCCTCCCCTGGCACAGCTTGAGGCCCTTTCCCCTTGGCCTGTCCCTGTGCCCTGGCAGCAGAGCCCGACCCCCCCTGGCTGTCCCCTCCTGGCAGGGAGTTGTGCAGAGCCACAAGGTCCCCCCTGAGCCTCCTTTTCTCCAGGCTCAGCCCCTTTCCCAGCTCCCTCAGCCTCTCCTGGGGCTCCAGCCCCTTCCCCAGCTCCCTTCCCTGCCCTGGACACGCTCCAGCCCCTCAATGTCCTTCTAGTGGGGGTCCCAAAAGAGAGAGAGCAGAGGTGGCCTCCTGCCTGGCAGATGTGGCCACATCTGGGCTTCATCTGTGACCTCTGGATCAGACTGAGGGCTCTCACCTGTGTGTCCTGACCTCCAGATTTACAGTGTCCTCTCATGGTTTGATATTTATCTGACACCCATCCCAACCTGAGCGATTTGGGAAAATCCCAGGGGATCTCAGAGCCATCCCACGGGCGAGGGGCCAGAGGTTGTGCATTCCCACAGATGTGGGAGCCAGGATGGAGCTGCCATCACCTCCAGTCACAAGTGGTTGTGCAAAGCCAGATTTTAGGCACCAACAGGAACAAATGCAGGGCAGAGCTGGAGACTGGGAAGATCAGGAGTGTGCAGGCTGTTGAATGAGCCTGGAAATGCAGCCATGGGGATATTGATCAGCAAGGTAAACTTGTTTCAGCAGCTGCCAAGCCAGTTGTTTTTCTGTTCCCATTTTACACCACCAGCTCAGTCACCTCTGCCAGCCTTACACAAAAACCCCAATTTTCTCTTCCTGGGCTTCATCTCTTTTCCTTGTCTCACACACTTTGCCCAAACAACAGCAATAAATTATTCCATGGGATCTTCACGCCCATCTTTAGACATGACAGCAACAAAGACACTTTCTCACTTTCAGCCTCAGTCATGCACACAGATAAACTTGAATTGTGGCTGAACAAAAAGCACACACAAGCCTTATCTGAGGAGCTGCAGCACCTCTGGAAATCATGAACTGATCAGCAGCAGTGGTTCAAGTTCCTTCTTTTCCTAGGAGCATTAATATTTAGGTCTTCCTGCCTGAAACATTTGGAAACCCTCGTTAAAAATGTTGTTGGACAAGCCAGGCTCCGCAGTGTCTGTTTGGAAATCCAGCCCTTACAGCACAGGAAAAACCACACATGGGGCAGAAAGGATAAAATCGACTTCAAAAGGAGCTACTGAGGGTTTCAGCACCAGCCCAGTCCCCAAGTGGATCAAGCAAACACAGGATGCACCAAGACTGTGTTGGAAAAAACAAGGAGTGAGGCATGGCACTGATTAACTGCTCTGAAGAGGCAGCACAGGGGATCTGTGCTAAGTTTGTGCAGTTTGAGTTTAGGTAAGGGGTGGTTAGGGGATGTGCCAGACTGCAGGGGTTGGCAGGACACTCCAAAGGTCAGCCCACCTTCCTAATGACCCCCATTCAGAGCAGCAAGGCTTTTT
>VXBB01002360.1:12048-33184 GCA_013399915.1 Illadopsis cleaveri
CCGTGCCCGCGGCTGCCGCAGGCTTCCAGGTGAGAGCTCTTGCTGGGAGATACCCCACGGAAACTCGGCTCCGGGGAAGTCTGAGTGGGAGGACGCCTGGGGATGCCGGTGTTCCGGGCGGCACACGCGTGGCAGACACGCCGGAGGGGGGGAACTGTAGCTATAGCGCTTGTTGGGGCTGGGACAGGCGTGGAAGACCCATCTGCGGGGGAATGCTCGGCATCGGAGGAGGATCCCCTGCTCCAGCGGGTATCCAGACGGGACCCCCTGCCGAAGTGTTGCTCCAGGGTTGTCTGTGTGCCCGGGAGGGATGTGCATGGAGATTCCTTCTCTGGTGCAGGGGCCATGCATGTGGAAATACCCCACGTGCCTCCCAGGGTCTTGGAGGGAAATTGAGGCAGGGTAAGCCTGAGAACCCTGCCCCAGCGGGTGACTTGCCCCTGTCTCGGATGGTGCAGTGTGGGAGAGAACAGGCAGCACTTAGAACTGCAGGTGGGATGTGCAGGGCTCTGGCCCTGGGGAGCCCATTGTGGACCTGAGGGCTATGCCCATCCCAGTGAGCTTCCCTATTTGCTACATGTGTGCTGAGCACAGCACAGGTACCCACAAACACAGGCAGATGTGCCCTGGATTCACACAGCTCACCTGCCAGGGCTACAGCAGGGGTCCTACCCGTGTTCCTGCCTGTCCAGGGCTCCCACCTTTCACTTTTCCTCTTCAACTCTCCCCTTTGCTTGGCTTATCCCCTCTTGAGCTTTTGGCCCTCTTGATGTAGCTGAGATAGCAGCAACTTTATGAATCATGTATTTTAAAAATGAATGCTTGAGCACTCTCAGGACTCCAGAAACAATCTGCAATGGCACCATCCACAGCCTGACCTGTGTTTTTGCTCCTTTTCAAGCTTCTCTGCCAGGAAGCTGAGCACCCTGGGGAGAAAAAGGCCAGAGAGAAAGAGGAAAAGGCAACCAAAAGCAGGTGGTCTCTGAGCCACCTGGGGAAAGGCACAAGGGATATCAAGGTGAGTGCCAGCATCCCGTGGGTGTCAGGGATTATGGGCAGGGGGCTCAGCCTGTAAGGGCTATGTACAGACAGCCCCCAGGGACATGTCTGCTTATCCGCAGCCGTGCAACCTGACCGGCTGGTGGGAGAATGATCTGGGCTCCAAGATGCAAGTGTTCAGTGTTGACAACGACGGAACCTTCTCTGGCGAGTACCACACCGCCGTGTCAAGCGCCAAGAAACCCATCCAGCCATCCCCACTGATTGGCTCCCAGCACCTGGATGAGGATGGACAGTGCACCTTTGGCTTCACTGTCAACTGGAAGAAGTTCTCAGGTCTGTAGTTGCATGATGGCTGTTTTTGGATGGGGTGGTGGGATAGATAGGGGAGCTCAGGCAGGTCCCAGTGCCCATCCTGATCCCTCTGTTATCTCTGCTGTCTCCTGTCTTTCCTTCCCTGATCTCTCCCCACTCTGGGTACTGTCTGCAGACAGTAGTACACCTTCCAAAACAAGGTGTGGGTGAGGCAGCACAAAGGGTTGCTTTGACAACACTTCTGCCACACAGCATTTCCTTGCAAATATTGGAATCCCCTCAGGCTCCATGAGCATTAAACCCACTGATGGCTGTGAAGCTCCAAAATCAGCTGGGGTTCTGTTAGGATGCTAAGTGCCACCACTGCTTTAGACTCCACAGCTGTCTTTGTGGGCGAGTGCTTCAAAGGGGATGACGGGAAGGAGGTCCTGCACACCTCCTGGTTGCTGCGGGAGAAAGTTGACTCAGAGCCAGATGACTGGAAAGCCACCAGGTGAGCCAAGGTACCCCCAGTCCATCTGGAATCCTTACCCAGCTGCTGGCTGGGCACCAACGGGCTACTGCTTCCCCACAGGACCGGCCGCAACACCTTCACTCGAATGGGCTGAAAGGAGGGAGAAGCATCTTATTCTGCCCCACCTGGGAGACAGGAGTCCCCTGAACAGGATCAGTGTGTACCAGCATGCCGTGGTGTTTCCAGATCTGGAGGAAGATGTCTCAAAAAAAACACCAAATAAAATTAAAGGTATTTAAACACAACCTTGTGCAGTCTGTGGATATGTCCTGGAAAAGCTGTGCTAAAACACGGTAGAGGGTGGGTGTGGGATGAAATTCTCATTCCATTATTCTGAGAAGAGACTGGCCCCAAGAAAGCCCCTTTTCCAGCCCAAACAAAATGGTGCATCCCCAAAGTAACCCTCTGACACTGTGACCAGCACTCGCTTTTTCCTGCGGAAAGCCTGATGAATGTGATGGGAGGGTAATCTGGGGAGCTCTTCTGCATCCCAAAAATCTGGCTGGAAACCCAGAGGCCCCTGGCTCTGACACGGCCCTTAAGCAGGCAGGTGATAGACCTTGGCTGCATCCACATTCCTGTGAAGTGCCAAAGGTTGCTCTGTACCAGCCACAGGGCCAGTAGCTGCAGTACATTCAGCCCAAAACCCTTCCTAGGAAACATGTGATTTACTGGAAGGTTATGACCAGAAAATACCTCTCAAATCTCTACCCAGTGGACTATGTGACAGACCAAAACAGGAAGTGCCTGTGCTGCCTTAGACACCCCTCTCAGCCAAAGCAAATGATTTCCTGGAAATCAGCTCTGGGTCTGAATGTGAAACTTAGTCCTTGTGTCTTTGATTCTCAAAATAACCTGGGACAGTGCTGCATGCTCTGAGCTGGCATACTGCCTGGGATTTGATGAACTTAAAAGCAGGACTGAGCTGCTGGGGCTGCCACCCCCACTGCTCCCCTGACTTTTCTGCCACAAATGCTGTGAGTGGGAGAGCTTTGCTAGCAGCACCTGTGGCTTTAGCAAATTTGCCTGCTCTATGTTTTTGCCTGCCTTGTTGCAAACTTGCATGTGGTTTGCTTCTCATGTCTTTCTCCCTGGGGTTCATCTTCTGCTTCTAGAGCAATGCTGCTGGTCCCTTCTCAGTGCCTCACTGGCATTTCTCCAGCTTTTTCAGTTCCCTTACAGCATTTCTGACCAGAATGCCTTTACACCAGCTCTCTGCTATGCATTTATGTATCTGCACAGCCTTTTATGTGATTTTAGAGGAGGCTGAGAATTGGGAAAGGGAGAGGCAGAGGCACCACAGGACTCTGCTCTCACCTGAGGAATGACCAGCTCTGCAGTGAGGCAGCCCACTAAGCCTTCATCCTCACTGCATGTATCCTCCTGACTTCATTACTGCCTGCATGCCAATATTTCCCCAGGGTAAGGCTCTCTCTAGGCTATGCAGCATTCCCAGGATGCTTCAGCAAGGCAGCAGTGCTGACCACAGTGGGAGCATCTTGCAAATCCCAGCAGGTAGCCACAGTGCTGGTGAGAAACACGGCAGGCATGAGCTGGCAGAGCTATTTCCAAGGCCAGTTCCTACATGAGGGCACCCAGCTAGGCTCCTATGCATCCCTGGCACACCTTGGATTTGGGGTGGCAGGTGATAGGACATGGTGTGCCACGGGTGCCTGCAGGCATCTGGGAGTAGTTAAGGATGGGGATATTTCTCCATGGACACTCAGCATCCCTCAGCTCTGGGTTTTATTCAGCTGCAAACCTGCTCACAGTGCTGGTCTGCAAACCTGCTCACGGTGCTGGTCTGCAAACCCAGCACCATTTATTCCTTCTAGCACAGCCTCATCAGCAAGACAAACATGAGCAGGGCTTCCCCTTCAGCCCCACTGCAGGAAAACTCATTGTTTCTGCTTCATGACAAGCCTTGATCGGGGTCATTCACACACTGTGAATGCCTCCAGGGACAGGGGGAGCTGGTGGTGGCAGGAGGCACCTGAAATCACATGGACATGTCTGCATGGCACAGCTGTTTGCACACATAGTGTATCAATTAAATAAAAAAGACCCTGAGAAACAAATTTATTAGGATCTTGGCATGGAGTGATGCTTTTGTAAGCATCAAACCTCTTCAAACAGATAGTCACTTTTAGAATGGAGAAGGAGTTTCATGTCTTAACCACATGTGGAAAACTGCCCTACACAACCGTTTCTGCGGGAACTGTTCCTGTCGACTGTTTACAAATGTCTCAACACTGAACTTCTTGGTGCCCAGCATCTGTCTCCATGCAGCTGTTGACCCACTTAAGCAGACAGAGGCAGGCAATTCCTAGGCTACACAAGGGACTGCATGGTTGGTAGGTTTGGATGTACCAAAACCTGATACCCCTCCACTCTGCAGAGATGACAAAAGAGTAAATTTGATTTTCAAGCCATAACTTCCCTGATGAGTGAAGATACATAGCTCCCATCCCCTCCATCATTTCTGCGTGGTCCTCTGGTCAAGACCACACATTGTGCTCTGCTCTTCTTCCTCTTTTCATGGCCCTGTTCCAGCTCTAGCCTTACTGGACACAGACTCCTATCCTGAGAGAATGGAGGATTTCCCTAGCTATATTCTCAGTCCTTCCTGGGGCTGGCTTGGAAGCAGGGCACACTCAGATGTGTTCTACCTCTCCCCCTACAGCTGACCTTATTGAATTTGTCAGTATAACCCCTTGTGTGGATGAGGGACCTGCAGCTTGTCCAGTTTGCCCTACATGGCTCAGAGGGTTATTCACTCCTGCCCCAGCCAGGCTGTGCTGTGGCACCAGTGCTGAGTCCCCTCCACCGCACTGCACCCTGGCCAGGCACTGGGTCACTGACCTTGGCTCCAATAGAACTCTCTTGCCTGTGGACAGAAAAGGCAACTTCAGTGGCTGCTCCACACACTATGAACAAGGTCTGGGCATCACCACTGCAGGTGACACACCTGATGAACCAGAAGGGCCACCCCACCTTTAGCTGTCAACTAGAGCTTTTCAGGTGCTTCTCCTTTCCCAGCCTCCCTCTTGTATTCTCAGAGCTCCTCTAGTCTCCACTGAGATGAAGGGATACTTCCTCTGATGTCCAGCTCAGCTAGGCCCATGCCACAACGCCCTGTATATCCCATGCCTGTTCAAGGTCCCAGCAGGACAGGAGGCTGGGGAGGGAAACATCACCCACAGCCAGCCTTTCTCACTGATAAACTGGGTGCCTAGGAGGGACAGCCCCATCCCAGCACTGTCTCATCCCATCCCTTCACAGGCTGCAGACTCCATCACTGCCTCCATGGGCCAAGGCTGCGTAGATGAGGACAGAAAAGAAACACTGAGGACCACATGGATCAGGCAAGATGAGGCTGACATGCTCGAGGATGACTGGAAAGCTAGTGGGTGGGCTGCAGGGCACTTGTCCATCCTTGCTCTGTACTAGGGCTGCCCCTGTGGGTGTTGCATGGAGCCCACGAGGGAGTGCCAAGTCCTAAGTGCTGGGAACCAGCTAGGCAGCAAGCAGGGAAAGCAGTGTCAAGATCCCAAGAGCTTTTGCAGCAAGTCCCCAGGATGGGAACTGAACATAGCTCTATAATTTTTTAATTAAATGCAAAGTGCAATTTGAACACAGGATCTTGCTCCCTGAGGAAGAAGAGGGTGGGTTTCCTTGTGTTCAGGCCCAGGAAAGATGAGAAGGATTGTCAAAGCAGATCTCATCCCTTGTGCTTGGGCAGGGACCAGAGAGGCACCTCATAATCTGGACACAGCCAGATGCCACTTCTATTTTCCCTTGCAACATTGGGAGTGACAAGTTCACCTGGTTAGAGTGGTATCTTAGAAGATGTGTCTGTGCCGTGCCCCTTTGCAAATGCCAGGCAGTCTGAGCACCCCCATCACAGACTTGCACCATCAGGAACTCCTTGGGAAGGGTCAGACAGGGCCCTGCCCAGCCTCAAAGCATCATGCATATGGCATCGCTTCCCACGGTGTCTAGGGAGGCACCATGCACAGAACATACCCTCCCACAGGAACAAGCAAATTTTAACATCTAGATGTTTCCAGGAAAGCCCTTCTGCACCTGGAAGAATAACTGATCCAAGAGTTCCTGCTACAGTGACAGTCTTAGGTGCCAAACCCAAGGAAAGCCCAGCACAGGCAGGATGAAAAACAGAAAGAGCAGCAGACACTTGCAATGCAGGAGGGGACGGTGACAGCGCTGAGTCTCTCCGTGCAGACGCGTCACCAGCCGCGGCAGCAGAGCACAGCTTGCGCTTGCTGCAGCCTGTGTTTAGGTGGCAGCACTGGGTCAGTGGCAGCGGGACAGCGTCTAGCCATGCTCGCTCCCAGGGCTTCGGCGCTGAGCACGGAACGGGGTTGGCAGAGCCACTTGGACTGTGGATGTGTAAATCATCCCTGCATCCCCACCTCCCTGCAGAGCCGTGCTCATCCCCGCGTTCCTCCAGCGCTGCCCAGGTCAGGCAGACCTGCTCACCTCACCTGGCCTGGGCAAGCTGACATCAGGACGCTCACGCCGCGGCTGCCAGCTGTCGTAGCTCCGGTTACAGCCCTATAAAGGAGTTTGGGATGCAGGGCAGAGAGGGAGCTGGGCCGGGTATTTCACAGCAGCGCAGCTATGGGGGGCGGCGCTTTCATCCTGGTCCTCGCCGTGGCCCTGGCAGAGAGTGTTGCTCCTGCAGGCAGGAAGGTACGGGGATGGGTGACAATGGGAGCATGGTAGACGTGGCACTGGGATGCAGTGTGGGAAGTCGGGAGTTCTCCTTTAAATGCCATTTTAGGCTTCGACAAGCAGGAGAGCTTTGCAAGAACCAATCCAGGCTGAGGGCAAGGTGCCCCTGGATCACCCTCAGCCACCTGGTACCACCTCAGGAAAGATTTGTTCCCATGAGGGAACCATGCACAGGGCATTCCATCCCTTGGGGTTTGTGCCTGCATGACGCACCATGCATGTGGCATCCCCTGGGATGTCTAGGTGTGTGTCTGGGTGTACCATGCACGCTGCAGGGCTGGGACATTCTGGCCTTGCTTCACCATCCTCTCAGCAGCACCCTGGGACAGCGTTTCCCCAAAATGGGATTAGGGATAGCCAATGCCCTGCAGCTGCACTCACAGTAGGGCTTGTGGCTCCCCTGGTGTGGTGCAGCAACAGGGATGGGGTCCCTCTGCATGCAGGGACAGAGAGTATGTGGCTGTATTCCTTCAGTGCCAGCTCAACGGAGTGTGGAGGAATGACCAGGACTCACTGATGGAGATTTCTGTGTTGAGGGACAATGGGGACTTCCAGGGACGATACCTCACACGAGTCACCCTCGCTGGGGGCTGTGCCCAAATCTCCCCCCTGAGGGGTGCCCAGCAGCAGCTTGGAGAAGAGGGCTGGCCCACCTTTGCCTTCACTGTGCACTGGGACAAATTCTCCAGTAAGTCCTAGGACACCTGGGGATGGCACAACAGTGTCAATGGAAGCCACACACGCAGGTAGCAGCAGGAATTTTCTTTTGCCAGGAATTCAGCTGGGTGATACCACAAATTTGAGTGGTGCAGCTAAGCAGTAACACCTGCACAGTACGGGGCTAAGGGGCAATGCTGGGCTTGAACAGGGGAGCCCTTCCTCACCCAACATCTTTGGGGCAACCACAGTGGGTCCAGACCCCGTGAGAACAAGTGGGATGTGATGCTACAAATCCTGCTTTGTCCAAGGGAGCCACAGGGATGGGCAGGACCCTCCAGCATTGGTTTGGGAGTTGTGTGGCCATTGGAGCAGGAACACAGCTGTGTCTGGGAGGACAGTGGGGCAGAGGAAGCAGCCAGTTTCCCCACAGATCTCCCAATAAGTGCTTCCTCCCAGATGCCACCACCGCCTTCGTGGGGCAATGCTTTGTGGATGCAGGTGGAAAGGAGACACTGAGCACCACGTGGCTGCTGCGTGAAGCTGTCAGGTCCCCGAAGGAGGACTGGAAAGCCACGAGGTAGTGGGGGGATATGGGGGGCACTAATCCCACAGAGGAGTCCTCACTTGAGGAAACTTGGGGGACATTTTGGGACATCCCATCACTGCTGCAAGCACTGGCAGCTCTGAGTGGGCAGTGTCTGTGGGTCATCCCACAGGAACTCTCAACTTCTCACAGGGTGGGCAGAAATGTCTTCATACGTAAACGCACCACAGAAGAAAAGATCCTGCCGAACTTGTCCCCTCCCTGTGAGGCTGTGTCTTCTGCAGCCCCATGATGGGATGGTCTGGCTGCACCCTAACCCCGCAACAAGGCAAGAAAAACCTGCCTCCCAACTGAGAATAAAATTTAAAAATCATCAGCTGTTGTTGCCTCTTCTTAAACTCTGTCCTTTCCACACCTTCTGTCCCCAAAGATACCCCTGCTGAGGTGAGGTCTCACCACTGCCCTTCTGCAGGGATGTCTGCATCTCTCCCTGATCCCACCCATCTGCCTCCCTGGCCTCATTTCCCATCTCATCTAAACCCAAACTTCCACCGTGTGTCATGATTCTCCACCTGCCTGATGGTGGCAGAGCCAGCAGCAGTATCCTGAATTCAGCTCACTTCCTTGCAGTGCCTTCATATCCATTCCCACCAGACCCTTTCCAGTACTGGGACTCCATGCTCTGTTGGATTCAGCAATGGAGGCAGCATTATCAGTAAATTTGAGATGTTGATTAAGCACTTTCTTTCTCCTGTATGGCACTCAAGTAAAATGTGCAGAACNCCTCTCTATTTGCCTCTGTGGACAGCTGCCAAACAGTCAGCTCTTTTGACACAAAGTTTTTGGCAGGTCCATGGGTGAAGAGGAAACCTCATGTAGAAGAGCTACAAAAATATCCCAGCCCCAGGGATGACAGCACTGTAGCCACAGAGTCCATCAAGCCTGGCCCAGCTCTAGTGAAGCTGCAGCATGGTGCCATGAAATGGAGAGATACCTGCCACCACCCTGGGATCTCTAACAAGGTGGCTTGTCCCTTCCAAACAGCACAAAAGGCAGGAGAAGGCCAAAAGAACAGAGTGTGTGGCATTCAGGACAACAGCAAAAGAATCCCCAGGGGGAATTTCTCTGAGTCCCTGTGACAGGCCATGAGTTTGGGACTGAAAAAGACAAAAAGGAGGAGGGATGTGTTAGGAGAGGGATGTTTTCCACTTGGCCCAGCTTTTCAGGCTACCTAGATGAGCAAGAGATGTGCTGTGCACAAGGTGCCAGGATGTGCCAGGGCTAGCAGGGGACACTGAGAAGTGCCATCCCAAAGGGGCACTCCCCTGCCCCCAGTTTGCTCACTGCAACCCTGCTGCCACGCCCTGTCCCAAACACTGCTGCCTTGGAAACAGCAGGTGTTGATTCAAGGGAATCCCACCTGAATTTTCAGCTGCCACAGCCATATGCCTGCTACAGGCATCACAGGAAAGGCATGGCTCAGGAAGACAGGGACAGTGCACGCCGCATTTTGCACATCAAAGGTCCTTTAGAGAGGCAAATACAAGGAAGAATTGTGAATACAATGCTGGTCATCATGCTCTGTGTGTTTAGCAAACTCACTTGCTGGAACCTCAGTAATGCTGCTGACGTTACTTCTTCCTCTAATTCTCCTAAAAGTAAAAGCAAAAGCATCAAAATCAGCAGCTGACATCCAGAAGAGGCTGGAGAAATGTTACTGCTTCTAAAATGAATAAGCTTTCCCTTCCGTGCAGTGCTGCAGCACCCTGATCAGCCAGTGGCATCAGCAAAGCAGAGAGGGGATAAATGTTGAAATAGGTGGTAATTTCCAACCTTCGTGCATGGGAGGCAGATTCCCAAAGAAGGTATTGATGCTTTCCAGGCTACTATAGGACCTTATAAAAAACTTGTGCCCCCACCCCTCTGCACAGCCGTGCTTATTCCTGGATTTCTTCAGCCCTGACCAGGTCATGCAGACCTCCTCACCTCCCTCGCCTGTCCCGGGCACCCTGACATCAAGCCGTTCATCTCACAGCTGCCATCCTGGTGCTGATGAGGCTCCAGTTACAGCACTATAAAGGCTGCCAGGCTGCAGGGCTGGGAGGAGCTCTTAGCAGCCTTGGAGCCATGGGAAGAAGTGTTTTTGCCCTGGTCCTCGCCCTTGCCCTGGCAGTGTGTGTTGCCCATGTGGAGAGGAAGGTATGGGGGCAGATGATAGTGGGGATGTGGTGCTGACATCCTGCTAGACCCCAAAGTCTGCTGCTGGGGCATCATAGCTCAACAGGGAGCCAGGGCTGGGCTGCTGGAACTGGTGTGAACAGCATTGTGCAGCACTGAGGGAAGCTGTGACAAGGTTGAGAGGAAGGGACTGCTCCTGCAAGGATGCTTCTTGCTGCAGGAAATCATTCAGAAGAAAGCAAACAGAGCCATACCCCAGACAGCTCCTCTTTTCCCCCCTAGAGTGTAGGGAAAGCAGCAGACCTACTGCTTCAGTATGGGGGGACTCACTCCCCTTGGCTGGGTGAAACCAGCCAGGGCAGTGACCGAGCTGAATGCAATCAGAGCTCAGGCATGAGGTTCACACTGAGATGGGTGATGCTGGTGGCACATCAGGTCCGTGGCACACCACCCACTGCTGCACACATCTCTGAGCAGAGCCAGGGTGAATGGGTGGGAGCAGGATGCCCCCCTTCCTGCCTCATCCCTCCAACCCAGAGCACTGGCTTATTATTATTGCAGTGTCTTCTCTCTGGGTCATGGCGGAGTGACACCAGCTGCCGGATGGTTGTGTCCACCCTGGACAAGGACAACAGATTCTCCGGTTTTTACCTGCCAGGACCTGCTGCTGGCTACTCAGAACTCCTCACCTCACCACTGGAGGGGTCCCAGCAAGATACAGGGCTGGTCCTACAGCCCATCTTCTCCTTCACCGTGAACTGGCGGCTCCAAGGTAGGCAGCAGGGGGCCACCATCCTGCAGCGGCGATGTCAGCAGGACACAGGGTGACCTTGTGCCTCAGTGCCTGACTCATATCACCTTAAACCCGTTCAGACTCAGAGACTGCCTGGACAACTGTCTTCCTAGGCCAGTGCTATGTGGACACCAACGGGGAGGAGATCCTGCATGCCCTGTGGGTCCTGCGAGAGGCAGTTGACAGTCCTGCAGAGGACTGGAAAGCCACCCGGTGAGTGCTAGGCCCCAGCCACTGCTCTGCCACAGGGTCTCCTGCAACTCAGGCTGAAGGAGGGAGATGTCCCATGGGGTGAAGCATGGGAGGACCGTGAGGGTGGAGTGGGTTTGTTACCAGTGATATGCAAGGGCTAAGGAGCATCCCTGTAACATGGTCCACGCCCGCATGCCAGATGTGCCTCAGGGTGGGGGATCCCAGGATGGGGTCTGGCTACAGAGGGTCCTCCCCAGGACTTTCTTTCCACTCTCCACAGCAGGGAGAGAGGAGGAAAAGATGCCAGCACCTGGCACAGCCTCTTCTACAGGCTGCTGGAACCTATAGTACCCCAGTCAGGCACACAATGCTCTCCTTCGGTTTCCCCTCTACCCTCCACAGCATAAATGACCCAATCTGATTTGGTGGTTTTTGCAGGATTGGCACCAGCATCTTCACACGGATAAAATAACAGCAAGTGGGAAATCCAGCAAGCTCAGGACGGCAGGGAGTCCCTATGCAGACTTTGCCTGCACAAACACGCTGCACTTGAGCAGCTCTGAGCCCAGAGCTTCATGCTTTCTTAGGCAAGTTTACCAGATGCAAAATAAAGGGTTTCTGTGGGGATGCAGGGCTTGGCTCTGTCTTCTGCTCTGCCTCAAACTCGTGGGGTTTGTCTCACCCAGTAGCCACCCTCCCATAGGGAGATTTCATGCTGGACTGGGACTGAAAAATACAACAAGAATGAGGGCAGCAAGGTCCCTCGGGATGGGGACTGTCCCAGCTCCCCTCCCTGGCAGTGTGCAGCAGTACTGTGCCTGCAAACCTGATGATATGCACTGGGTAACACGTCCCTCGGCGTCACTCCCAGATGCCCCTAGAGATGGGGGACAAATCAGGCTGTGACTAGGCAGAAGGATAAGGCACAGCCCGAGTGTGCTGCCATGGCCAATACTGCAGAGCCTTCCCCCTGTGAACAGAGCAGAGGAAGCTCTCGGGTGCCCGAATGCGCGGGGCGGTTGCAAATGACTCTTGCAGAGCAGTCAGCCTCCGGTTCCCAGCCCCGGCGGATGTGCAGCCGTGGCCAGCTGCCAGCTGCCAGCTGCCCGCCCATCCCAGGCCTGGGGAAAACTCCCTAATACCGCGCCCCCACAGTCCCTTCGGCAGGGCTATGTCCCTCGAGTAATGCATAGGGGCGTGTCTCCAGCCAAGACCCTGACGTCCAGACATGGGCAGGAAAAGAGGATAGGGGAAGGGCACATCTGGCACTGGCTGGAGTTTTTTAGGCATCACGGCGTGACCTCTCTGCCTTCTGCCTTAGACACTTTGCCAAAGTGGTCCTAACACGACCCTTAGGGGTTCAGCAGGCCCAGGGCCAAGGTGCCCAGCTGTGAGAGCTGGAAGGAGGCAGTGGCTCCATCACTGTATTTCCAGCTGCTTTTTAAACCATTTTTCATATTTCTGTTACTTTTTCTGTTTCCACCAATACCCAGCAGCTGGTGCTAGTGGATAAAAATAGGTCGGATGATGACAGAGGATTTAGATTTCCCTTGAAGAGGTGGAAATATCTTGTTTCTGCTACTGACTGAATTTTCCATTTAAAATAAAAAAGGGCAAACCTTATTCCTTTAAAGCCATGATCAGGAAGTGTTTTGCATTGGTTACACAGCCCAGGACTTCCCCAGCAATAGAAAGCAAATTTCATTTTATGCTTTCACAATTTTCCATACATCACTATCGTGAAAAGGAGAAGATACTCTGATACTCGAGGAGTCACCAAGCAAAAAAGATTCTGTTTCCGTCTGGCAACACCCATCTGGGACTTGCCAGGGACTGCCCAGGATATTTTGCCCTGAAAATCTCATGCTTCCATTTGCCAGTGTAGCCCCACAATGCTGACACAGGCACTTGCTGGGACACAAGGGAGATGCAGGTTGACCTTAGGCATAACAGAGGGAACAAGGTGGGGACGCAAGCTGGGACCATAGCACTGACCTAAGGCAAAATGTGGGGCTGTGTGTGCACGCAAGCAGCACCAGTGCACATGCAGATGATGCTCTGATCCCTGCAGCATGCCAGGAAAAAGAACAGGGACTGCAGCAAAGAGGACAAGGAGGGTGGCAGGAATATCAGGTGGCTCCTGCTCCTCTGCTTGATACAATAAAGTCCTCAGCCAAAGGATTCATTATGAGCCATTTTATCATTGCTGCCCAGTCCAAGGCATGAGGTCTAGACTGAGCTTCATTCCTCTCTGCAGCTCAGAACTGCTTGCTGTGAGACTAGCATGAGAACATAAAAAGCAATGAAAAATAGCAGACCTGGGTCATTACGAGCTGAGACCATGGAGCAACCCTCCTCAAAACTCCCAGCTCCTGGCTCCCAGCCTGCTCTCCCAGAGTTATCTCCCTTCCTGACATCTGGCCAAGCAAGCCAGACTGCTACAAAGAGCAATACTGACCCCATCACACTCAGGCAAACACCAGCTCACGTGGCTTGCTCCCAGCTTTGCTGCCAACACCACCATTGTATTACTTCACATGGCTCATTCGTTATTGATTAGCACTGGGTCAGGGACACTGTGTAACATCTGTGACACTACACACTCTTGAACTGCAAAAAAATGAAACTAAAGGGGGAACAGGCCATTACACTCTGGCCTTGAACTGCAAAAAATGAAACTAAAGGAGGAACAGGCCATTGCACACACCAGCCCTGAACTGCAAAAAATCAAAGTAGAGTGGGAACAGGACATTATGTATCTTGGTCTCAAACCACAAAAAATTAAACTAAAGTGTAGATCGGGCCCTATATCTTCATGATGCCATAAGACCTCCTGGGAAAAGAGTTCCAGTGGTTCCCTGGTGATGCTCAAGGTCTCTCAGTCCTGGCCAGGGTAGAGCTGTACCCACCCCTGTTGGGAGCATGTGGCTACCTGTCCTGAGGCGGAGGCCCTGGGTGAACCTCTCCTTGGCTCTCCCCTCCCGATATAACATTGTCTCATACCTTGTTTGTTTTTGCTCCCTGGGTGGGATGCAAGTGTGAAGCTTCCTGCACTCACTGCCTTGCTGAGCTGCTGTGCCCCCATATCCTACACTGGGCTCTGCAGCCTGAGCTCAGGGTCTGCCAGTGCCTCCCGTGGACCCAGTGACCCCAACTAGGGACAAGCCTGAATTTAGCAACCTCACAGCAGGCAAGGCCCACCCGGTGGCTGTTGCAGCACCCTGGCTCTGCTCCACTTCCTGTGATTGTGCAGCTCCCCATTACGAAAGCAGCGGTGGGGGCTGACACCGGCTCCTCACGCTTCCTCTGGGGGAAGCTGCTCGCTGCCGCAGCGCTGGGGGCTCGTGTGCGCGTAGTGGGTGCTGGGTGCTCACCACACACACTTTTCTCCAGGAGTGCTTTCGCACCCTTGAAGCGGGGTGAGGGCAGAGCAGCAGCTCTGCAAACCCACACTCTGCCTCAGCAAGCCCCTCTGCACAGCTATAGCCACGTAGACTTCCCCTGCATCAATCTGAGGGATTGCCCGAGCCTCCCCTGGGTTTCTCCCACAAGGCTCCCAGCCCGAGGTGCAGCTCCCAGCTTTCACCCAGAAGCCCAGCACCTTGCCAAAACAACCAGAGAGGACACAGTCACACACTATTAATATTTATTTAGACTCTATTAATGAGGAAGCTATTAATTATTATTCTGATCCAAATTGAAGCTATACCTGCTCATTGCAGGGGGAACTGGACTAGATGACCTTTAGAGGCCCCTTCCAACCCAAACCATTCTATATGACTCTATGGAATGTCCTGCTGTAGGACAAGGAGATCTCTACAGGTACCACTAAGCTGCGCTCTGGCAAAGACACTGCTCATCAGCTCAAAGTGTTTCTGTTCAGCCCAGAACCATTGACTGCATCACCAGCCAGCACAGCAAGGCTTGGGCACACAAGGACATGGTTTTGAAACTGTCCTGTGGCCAGGAA
Source organism: Illadopsis cleaveri (assembly GCA_013399915.1). NCBI lineage: Eukaryota > Metazoa > Chordata > Aves > Passeriformes > Timaliidae > Illadopsis > Illadopsis cleaveri. Next base: position 26,969 of record VXBB01002360.1, read on the forward strand.
AGCCTTCAGAGGAGCAAGCAGCTCTGTTTGCTCTCTGAACATGCTGCCTCAGCAGTCTGTCTCAAGGCATGCCTGCTCCCTGAAGCCCAGGAGCCTGCAGGAGATGAAAGGCTCAGCCCTTACAGTAGGCAAACAGCACACATGGCTCAGGAAGGACTCCACATAACCTTCTCTAGCCAGGCGGGGAGCTGTGGCCATGGCTCAAAAGCTAGCAGGAACAGGCGACATGCTGGGTCTGTCGCAGCAGCAGGCAGGACTACTCCTGTGAGAGCACTGAAGGTCGACTTGCTCCCTCACACCTAGAAATCACGCAGCACTGCACTGCAGGATTAAGGGGTAGTGACATGGGACACATTTGGGGCCACAACACAGACTAAGAAGTACCTGTTTATCTCCAGCTGGGCAGTGAAGAAGCAGGACAGTGGCCTCCACAACCAACTGCATCCAGTCAGACTAAGTACTGGCACCTCAGTCCAACTGCCTCCATCCTCCCTGCTACAGCCCATCCCCACAAGCCACTGGGTGCACTCTGGGCTGCAAGCCACATCAGCAGCCATAGTGAAGTTCTCAGAATTTCCTGTCCCATCTCAGATGGAGCCCGATATAAAATGTCAGAATGATTCCTCCCTGATAAACCCTTTGAGTTGCTGGCAATCAGGAGAGTATTCAGAAAAAACTGCTGTTAGTGCAGCTCTATCCCTGCCCCACGGGATGCCCAGTATCATCCCAAGGAGCAAGATGCAGCATTGGTCACATCTCGTTAGCATGGTGCTGCTGGATGAGAACTCTGTCAGGGTGTTCCACCCACTCCTGACCCTTGGATTTCCACGGCATCAGCACTGCTGTTGGCAAAGGGTCACTCTGGGGTGGGTCTGGCTGGGAGTCTGCTGCTGCCGGAGGGTCAGAGGATGAGCTGCTGTTGAAAGATCCATGACTGGAGTTAAGTGGACTCTGCCCCTCTTCCCATGACTGACTGAGGTTGCCCGACAGCAAGGAGTCTCCAGGCTCTGGGCTGAAGCCCTCCAGCTCAGCGTCATGCGGCACATCAGGTGCTCCCTGGTTTGGAAACTCGCGGATCTGCCGTGACAGCACTGTAAGAGAGGCAGAGCCAACCCTGTCATTTCCAGCCTCCCACCCTCCTGTGCTGAGCATGGAGCCACCACAGAGCCCAGGAGGGAGGACAAACTGTTTAACCAGGACTTCCTCTTCCCAGGGGAGGCGGGGAGAGGATGCTGCACAGCTGCCAGGCACAAGCACAGTTTGTGCTCCAAGAGGCACCGGAACTCTCCTGTCCTTGCACTGCCCCTGGCACAGGGCCCTGCTTCCAGGCGAGGCTCTGCAACAGGGCTGAGCAAGAGTCCAGAGCTGGGGCAAGACAGCAAGCCAAACCTCGTGGTCACCCCAGGCAAGGGGATGCTGAGTTGGAAATGCCCCAGAGTTCCGGCTGTCTCTGGGGAAGGTGCTGTGCTCTGAAGGGCAGCAATTCACCTGGAGCCACACCTTAGCCCCAGCCTGGGCACCTCAACCCCAACCTGAGCACTCACCTTTGAGCTCCTGCTGTGGCTCTGCACTCCCAGGTGAGCGGATGCTCGGGGACAGAACAAGGCAGAAGGACAGAACCACAATCTGGAAACAGAAAGGTCAGCACAGATCTCAGCAAAGGAGATGCAGGGGCATCATTAAATGCAGTAAATACAATAAATCTCTCCCAAACTTCTGAGGACAGCAGAGACTCCTCCACAGACACCACAGCTGGAGACACTTACCATGGTGCAGGTTTTTCTTCTGGTAGTTTTGGGTGCGGACTGTCTCACCAAGGCCTGCAGTTTCTGCAGCTGCCTGAGCAGTGACCTGCAGGAGAGCAGGAAATGCAGGTTAGCACAGCAGCTGGACCTAGAGCTGCACACTTCCCTCCACCCTCTGCAGCCAGGGACAGGCCACAGTTCTTAGAAGAGGAACAGCCTTCCCCACCACATCTCCTGCCAAATCCAACAAGACAAACTCACATATTCTGCTTCTGCAACTGCTGCACCTTCTTCTCCAGTTCATGGTTTTCAGCTGTGCAGGCTGCCACCCTTCCCAGGAAGGACGAGAGGCATGGGGGAAAAACAGAGAGATTTTGTTGGTCAACAGTGGAGATTTCACATTAGTCACCACCTCTGGGTGGCTGGGGCAGACAAAATGGTCCTGGGGTCCACTTGGTACCACCTGCAGCAAACCCCAGAGAGCACCACCTCATCCCAGATATGGGGAGAGATGAAGCCCTGCCAGTCCTGCAGAGAAGCAGTTGACTAACCCTAATGGATGCTCACTCGTAGTGGCACACCAGCCCTTCAGATCTGTGACATCAGGCTATATTACTAACTAGCCTGACCTGGAAAACACATTTGACCTGGCAGGTTGGTTATCTGGCTTGAACAGAGCAAGCTCTGGGACATCTCCAAGCACAAGACCACCATGCAGGCTTTACCCTGATGTTCTGAACCCTCTGCAGAGAGCTGTTGCCCCACAGGACCAGCCTCACTTTCTGCCCAGCGTGGCAGGAGCCCAACAGCCAAACAGCACAGCAGCTTGTGACAGGCACCCCGTGTTCCTGGACCTGGCAATGTGGTCATCACAACTAAGGCCATGCAGGAGGAGACCAGCCATTCTGTTACCCACCAGGTCATGTATTCATTCCCTTCCCCTCGTTATCAGGCCCTGAAGGTCCTATGCACCAAGTACAAAAACAAACAGATTTCTTCTCCTCCTCCATGCCAGCCTGAAGTCCCTGGGCACCAGGCCCTTCCCTTACCGGCCTTGAAGGTCGCAAGCACACAGCCGGGTCTGTGTTGTTGACAGCCCTATCACAGAGCAGGGAAGCACAGCAGCACAGAGTACACTGTCCACAAAATCAGCCAATAAGGAAGTCCTGAGGGGCACCTTGGGAGTAAAATTCCTGCTGGACAGCTCAGGACCCCTCTGCTCAGGGACACATCTAGCATTGCCTGCTTCCTTCCATGACTGGGGGAGAGACTTCTATCCTTTGTATCATTTTTGAATCTATGTTATGATGATTATATTAATACACAGAACCATCTACTAAAATCTGATCCAACCTGCAGAGTGCCCAGGTGACTAGAAATTGTAAGTTAAGATGTACTAGAATGCAGGTGATAAGAAATTCTAAGTTAATAAATCCTGTATTACACTGCTTACTGACTGTACTATGTTGATTCTGCTTGTAGAAAAAACTGTGCCATTCTAATCACAAATCCTCTGCTATCTGTTACTAATTGTAACATGATAGGAAAATGAAGTTCTGATTGAAACTACAATTTAGTGCCATCATCATTCTGCCAAGGATCTCTAAAAGAACATGTGGATCCCCCCAGTGCTGGATGACACTGCTGTGTGACCATACCTGTTTTCCAGGCCATCCACATAGATCTTCCTTCGGCGACGACTATCCTGAGCTGCCTGCTTGTTCCGAATCTTTCGACGCACTTTCCTCAGAACTCGCTCTTCAGCCTGCAAGGATAATCTCATTAACAGCAATCCCAGGGTCTTGGCAATCCCACTCTCTCAGACCACGCACACATCTCAGTGCCCAGCCCGAGTGCTTGTGTCTTCTGCCCTTCCCATACCACTGAATAAACTGCAAGGTAAACCCTGGCCTGCTGATGCAGCCAGCAGCTTCCATGACGTAGCAAAAGTAAGGCATACCTAAGGGAAATGAAAAGCACACAACTCACAAGTCACTTGGCAATCAGGAAAATATAGCTGGAGGCACTCGTGGTGTAACTGCCTCCTGCAAACCATAAGCAGGGAGACTGACAGCAGTGAGAAGGTGCTGTGCACATGGACGATATCCTGGACTCAAAAGGAGGAAAAGGACACCAAACCCAGACGAATACTGCCCTGAAAATAGCACCTAGACAACAATATTCTCATCAAGGCACTGTCTTACACTACCTGACACATTTGAGTGGTCTGTTTGGTTCTAGTGAGGACTCACTTTGGTCAGTGGCAGACAGGCTGGTAATGTAACACCTTCTTTCTCCAGGAGCTGTTTCTCCTCCTCTGTCAGAACCAGCTCTGGGAAGTCAGACTAGAAAACAGCAAAAATAAGCCTACTGAGAATGCAAAATACAGGGAGTCCACCCCGGGCCAGAGAGAACGTGCAGCAAACGAACTGGAATCAGCTCTCCGAAAACAGTGTCATATGTTCCCTCAGAGATAACCCTCATACGAGCCAAGTCAGAAGAGAAGGAGAGATGTGAGCAGAAGCAAAGACTGGGTTCCACAGGCATAAAAGTCAGTACCTGTACAATGGCTCCAGGCACAAGCTGGGGGTCATCTTCCACAGCAACAGCAATGAGGGAACTGGTGCTCTGTTCCAGTGCCTTGCTTGTGCCTTCCAAATCCACCCATGGCCCTGGAGAAGGAAAGATGAGTCAAATGCTGAGCCTCAGTGAGGCAGCACCTGACCAGCCAGCTTTGAGTAGCATGAAACAGCAATTTTACAGCAGCAGAAAGCTTCTACTCTTGGCTCTCTCCATTATTGCCTTACACCCACCAAATCAAACCAATATGGGACTGCTTTTCTTTTTCTGCCTGTAGCCAGGGCAGAAAGAGCCCACACACATCACTCACCTAGCTCAATGGTAACATCTCCTTCTGCCATGTCAGACCTCACACTTTCCAGTGCAGGCCAGTCCTGGTGAAGGGAGTAGTTATGATCCACTTGCACAATGTCTCGGCTGGTAAAATTGCTACCAAGGGAATGGGACAGATGCTGATCTTCAGAAATGCTGCTGTCATTGTTGGCAGACAAGTAACTGGGGCTATCTGGTTCACCTTCTAAAGGGCTCAGCAGCGAGCTGATGAAGTCATCCATCTCCTTGTCCAGGAGCTGCAGAGGAACAGCTTTTACTCAGCAGGAGACAAACCTCCTAAACCTCAGCTCAGCAGCAATTCCTTACAAAGAACTCACCTCAGGCATTGGCAGGCCCCAGTCTTCCAGCAGACCATTCTGCTCTCCTGGGATTTCAGGGCAGGGAGTATCATCCTTCAGGAGAAAGTCAAGCAGATCCACATCTGCCAGGGCATCCAATTCCTCTGAGCACGCCATCTGAGCATGACACCCAAAGTGAGCACAGGCACAATAGGAGACACCAGCCTTGCTTTAAGGTGTCCCTCAGACTCTACAAACAAAGCATCCCCATGCAATGTCAACTGCAGGGATGGCTAGTTCACAAGTACTTCTCCAGACAAGTTATTATAGCACCACCGGTGACAACAATACAGCGTTTTCCCCATAAGGTTACTGCGACCCAGCCACAGCAGTCATGCTCCACCCAGAGCATAAAAGCTGCAGGAAGGAGAGGAAAAGTGAAACAATCCCAGAGTTAATGGTGTGGAGAGCATGCAAGTTTCTGTTGTTCCACAGAAGCCTGAAGGTGCCATAATCCCTGGGGTGCAGCCAGCAGAGAGAGCTTCCTGTCCCAGGAAAATTAAGAACAGTCATTGTTGAGTTTTTAACTAAAGGGATCCTGATAATGATTAAATGATTATCAAATTCTAAGTAATCATGACTGAAAAGAAATAGTAATCAAATGGTGATTAAGTGATCACTTAAGGGTAATTAATGAGTGATCTGACACCTAAATGATGACTTAGTAGTTCAGACAGCTGTCAAACGCTGTANGGCTGTCACAGCACGGGCATCCATCGCAGCTCTCCATCAGCACCACTAAGCTTTCACATCTAGCTGTCAAGTGTCACAGCCTGGAAATAAAAAAAACAAAACAGAAAAAATAGAATACCACCAAAACCACCTCAAACCCCACCCAAAACCAGAGGGCCAGGGCAGTCCCCAGCCAGGGCCGCTGTGCCAGCTGACTGGTAGGAGGGCTGTCAGCAGAAAGTGGAGCAGCAAGAGGAAGAGGAGCTGGGGAAATCCAGGTAATGGCAGGGCCCATGGCTTCCACAAACTCGGAGGAGTTTTCCCCTAGCAAGCGTGCGCCGGGCAGGCAGCACAGGCATGACGGGAACAGGAGGAGCAGGTGCGGCAGAAGGAAAGGTGACCGGCGCGCAGGGGCCGGGACACCCACCCGAGGAGAACTAAGTAGCCCCTCTCAGCCCCGGCCGCCGGTCGGACGCCGGACCCCCTGACCCCCGGACCCCCTAAGAGCAGCGAACCGCAGACCCCTGACCTCCGGTTGTGTCCCCCCT
>VXBB01002360.1:34142-66975 GCA_013399915.1 Illadopsis cleaveri
CTGCCTGTTCCCTGCCGGATCCTGCCCGAGCCCCTGCAAACTCCCCATCGCTTTGAATCTGCCGGCAGGATGTCTACATGCTTCTACCGTGGCTTCATTGCTGGCTGTTAGACCCATATTTGGTAGCGATAATTGTTTACTCCCTTCTCTCTCCCCGGGCCTTGCTGCTGAGAAGGGGAGGGCACATATTTTTGGGATCTTTAGTTTTGCCAAAACCTGTGAGTTTGCCAGTAAAGGGTCCAGATCACCTGCCTCTCCCCAGGTCGTGGGGTGAAACCCCACAAGTGCTAAGTGAATCTGTGATGGTGCATGGGGAGCACCAGCCAAGGACCCGGTTTGCTTGCTGAATGGCAGCGGCAGGAATCCGGTGCTTCCCGAAGTGATGTGTCCCATTAGATTTAGGGAAGGGGGAGTGGGAAGACTGAGGAAAGGAGAAGAGGGTCCTGTGGGGTGCTCTTCTTTTCAGAACTGAGCTTTGCTGTCTGCTGGGTGAAATGACCCCAAAATACAGCCACGCACCCTTCTTTCTTTCACCTTTCTGCCTGTCCAGCAGCACAATGCTGGGCAAATTTCTTGTTGTGGGAAGTGTGGGTGCCTGGATCAGGGCACCCAGTATTTTCCAGAGGTCATGACAGCATCCACTGCACCTCAACCTCTGCTTTTGGAGTCCTGTGCTAGAGGGCCAGCTTGCTGAGGATGCAAGAGAGGCTGGGGCTGGAGTCCCACTGTCCCCCATATGTGTGTTTGTCATGGGCAGTCTAGAGGTGCCATGATTTGTGCTCCATGCCTTTGGAGGTCCGGGGATGCCCAGCAGGAGCAGACAGGATGTGAAATGTGTGCAGAGTGGGACCAGTTAATGGCCAGAGCTGCTTCAGCTCAGTGTGTGTAAGCAGGCAGACAGGCTGTGGCGGTGATCCTCCAGCCCAGCTGCCTGGCCCCTGCCCATTTCCCATGCAGAGCAGGCTGGCCCTCCCTGCAGGAGTGAGAGGATGCTCCTGTCCTAGCTGTGGATAACAGCAGAGTGGTCACAGGGGTGCTGTGTCTGGTCTTGACAGCCACTTATGCTCCCCAGGAGCAAGCTTGGCCTCAGCTGGAAGAAACTGTCCTCCCATCTGACGTGGGCATGCAGCTGGGAAAGAGGAACTGGGCTGAACGGTCTCAGCAGCGTGTGACACTAAACCAGCTGGGGCTGCTGGCTCAGCCTTCCCATTGGTGCAGGGCTGAGCCCTGTCTACCTCAGTGCCTGCTGTGACTGTGTATACTGCTCCTGTACTGGAGAACATGGGAGAACCCAGCCAGAGCCAAGTCTGGCTTCTTACCAGCTTAATTTTTGACCCTGTTGACGGTGCTGGAGTGCAGATGCTGACATGCCAGCCAAGCCACTGCTGCAGGCATTGCATTTTGGTGGCCCGGTATCTTCCTGGCTGTGCCAGTGGCTATACCGACTGGGCTGTGCCTGTGGAAATCACCCCAGCACTGGGATGGTTTGCAGCTGATAAAGCTTCCTGCAGCCAGCTCCCAGTCCAGGGATGGTCTGCAGTGGGGCCTTTCTCAGGTAAAATTTGGTATTGCCATAAAAAAAGAAGGGGAAAACCAAACCCCATTACCAAACCTCTTTTGAAGTATCCTTTAAGGGAGAGCGTAATAAAAATGGCAGAACTGTTGCATCTGAAGATTTGCAGCTTGTTCTGGAAATTCGTCACAAGTGTTCCAGCTGTCTGCAGTTGAATTTTGGTTGAATTTTTTGTCTCTTAAGACACAGATCCTCCCCTGTAACTGTTACTGCAGCAGTGAACGCATCTGACAAAAATATAGCAATTCTATCATGTGACTGAAAACTCACTGTCAGTGGTCCCCAGCAATGACATGGTGGTTCCTTGGGCCACAGAGTGCTGTCTGCCTGCAGCCCTGCCTGCACTGACCCTGCCCTCAGGCAGAGCCTGGAGCCTTCACCACCGTCTCAGTTTTGCTCACCTTGCATGGGATGAGATGGAGGAAGCTGCAACAGCTCCTGGGGGAAGTGGTGGGACCCCATCAAGGTTACCCCCTCCCCCTCATCAGCTTGGGATCAGCTCAGTAGCGTGCCCATGGTTCAAAAAGGGTTGCACACAGCTTGCTGTAAAATGCAGAAGTGTGTTAATCTGACTGCTCTGGTGCCTTATCTGACTTTGCATACTGACAATGTGATTGAGAATAGGTTTGACTGAGAATGAGTTTGCTTTCTCTGGAGGTGATCCAGCAAAAATTTGGTGTGTGTTCATTGAGACTTGGTTTGTTTGGTTTTTTGGTTTTTTTCTTTCGAGGGGGACAGCTTGAATTTCACTGTCCTTTTCCTTTTTTTTTCTGGTTTGCACTGCCAGGCTCCCATGCTGTCTCATTTGTTACTTCTAGTTCAGCTTTCCTCTTTCCACATGATTCCCAGAGGGGAGAGGTCTGTAGGGGCTGAGCCCTGCATTTATGCCCTCACACCAGGCAACAGATTTGCAAACTTTGTGTGATTAGTTGCCACGTTTTGCTGACAAACCTCACCCCAGTCTGAGGAGGTGTCCTTTTGCAGCAGAGAATGTTTCTGCTCTAGACACTGCTGTCAGCAAAGTTCAGCTGTAGAGCCTGGACTTTTTCTGTAAAATATGGAAATTGAAGTGAACCATCTCCCGTTTCTCTGAGGTCTTCCTTGATGTTATCAGCGTCTTCCCTGCTGAACTCTTGCCATTTTTTTTAAGTGTTTGGGAGTGGGAAGGCTTGAGTAGTCATCTTCTTGTGGGGTCTTGGGAAGCACAATGACATCTTTGAAGGGTGTGCTAAGGGGCGCCTCTGGTGCAGTGCCTGGTTGTGGGTGGCTTTGTGAGGGCAAGAAGAGGATGCAGAAATAGTGGTAGATGTCCTGGCTCCTCTCAGTTCCTCTCTACTGTCTGACGTCTTCCACTCCTTCGTCCATGGTCTCTGACCTTGTCTTGTCAGTGGCATGTTCTCCTTTTCCTGCAGAGGGATGGAAAGCAGCTTTATGCTCAACTTGAGAATATTTTTAGATGTACAGAAGTTGGCCTGGTGACCGCAGCAGCCCGCCCTGCATATAAAATACTTGGAGAACCCTTTCCATGACAGGGTGTTCCTCATTTGTTCAGCTCCACAGCTTTGCTAGTGCGTCTGGATAGATGGCAATGGCACAGGTGGGTGCCTCTGCCACCTCCTTCCCTCTTTCCAATGGGCTCCCTCACTCCAGAGCTGAAGTGCACTTCATTCCTCAGCAGCAGAGACAGTGGGGGCCACGGGCCTCCGCAGAAACATTGCAGAACGGCTCAGGAATGCAGAGCTGGAGCCGCTCCATGTGCTGGCGGAGGCGGCACGCTCCTTGGTCCCTGCCTCCCACCCCGCACCACCAGCGTGGCTTTATGGCTCTGCAGGAGCAGGGCCCCTGCCCTCGGACTTGCTCCTGGCCAAAACTGGACACGGATCCTGCTGCTAGGCTGCTCAGGTCTGTGTTTGGAAGTAGCCTGCACTGGTGTACCCCTTCCCAGGGGTACCAGAGCTGGCAGTGCCAGGCAGGGATGCACAGACGTGCCAAGTGCTGCTGCACTGCGAGGAAGGCTGCCAACACATTCTGCCCAAGAACCTTCCCAGACCAGGCTGAGGATGCAAGATCAGCTTTCCCTGAGAGCCATAATAGGAAGTCTGGTAGGAGCAAATCAGTCTAAAAGAGAATAAGCAGATGTGTATCCCACCAGTGCTCTTGCATCCTCCCATCACTGGAGTTTAAGGACATGGCATCCTGGGTCAGCAGAACCGGGGACTCCCTCTGTATGAGCAGGCTCTCAGGGAGGGGAAAAGGCATGTCAGTGCTGGAGAGCATCAGATTGGGGCCAGATAGGGACAGGGAACACTGAGAAGGGCATGGGCAGGAGCAAAGGACTTGGTAGGGACCCTGAGGTGTTTGGCAACCTGGGAAAGCACTGAAAGCTGTTTCATAGTGGGTAGACCCGAAGGGAAGGGCACCTATAAATTGCATTAGGCAAGTGGGGCACTTAGGTACGACCTCCTGTTACTTCTGTTACTTCTTTCAGCTTTTACTCTGCAATACAGATATTGCAGTTCTGATTAGGTGTTATTAAAGCAGGTGTTTTGAAGCTCTGTTGAGGGGCACTTGCTCTGAAGTTGCTCTGTGCAATCTTTTAAGCCTGAACTCTGGAACTACCTGAAAGGAGGTTGTAGTGAGATGGGAGCCAGTCTCTTCTTCCAAGCCTGCAGTGAGAGGACAAGAGGAAATAGCCTTAAGTTGAGACAGGGAAGGTTCAGATTAGATATCAGAAAAAAAATTTTCATTGTTAAGATGATGAGGCATTGGAATAGGTTTCCCAGGGAGGTGGTGGAGTCACTGTGCCTGGAGGTGTTTAAGAGGCGTCTGAATCTGATGCTGGGTGATAGGATCTAGTGATTTAGGGGTTACTGTGGTAATGCTACGTGAGTGGTTGGACTGGCTGATCTTCCAGCCCTGATGATTCTGTGATTCTATTCTGTGAAGCTGATCCTTCAAGCTGGACCCAGCTTGAGTCCTTTTTCAAATGGCATGGTGTGGTTCTTGTATGCCCATGCAGTGAGACCTGCCACAGGTGGTCCCTTGCCCTCCTGTGCATCGTCCTGTGCCCTGGGTTGATGTGGTATCTGCTGCCAAAGACCCTGATCTCATGAGCACTCCTTGGGTGTGAGTGGTGCTTTTCCCAGGTAGTTATATTTAATGTGTGAATTCAATGCCTGGTGTCCTTATCCTGCCTCCCCGAACAGCTTCAGGGTTTTCCCTGTGTTCAGGCTGCCAGCTCAGCACTGTCTGCTGGCAACATGAGGGGTCCTGATAGCTGGGGCAGGGCCCTGCCAGCTCTGGGTCAAAGCGTGGTTTTCCTCTTGTGGCTTCTGTGTCATGGCAGGTTTAATTATAACCCCTTCCATCATGCTCTTACAGCTTATCTAGTGTGCGCCCTCATGCTCACTTCCTTTCCCTGGCAGTATCTCTGTTGAGTACCAGCTGCTGTGACTCCCACAGGCAAGTAAAATTTTCTTTAGAACCTTAGGAAAAGGCACTAGGGGTCCCAGTGCTGGTCTCAGGTCTCAGGGTCTGGAAAGTGGGACCTCTCACAGACTCGCTGGCACAGGCTGCAGCCCTAGCTTGCCACCAGAAGCTGAGTCCTGGCTTTCAGGTGCTGCTGAAGGAGGAAGGAGCAAGCACACTGCGCACTGCTGGGGTCAGCAGTCAGAGCTCACCTCTCTGCCTCCTCCAGCAGGTGACACAGGAGAGGGGACAGCCCAGCCGCCACCATGGTTGCCCTCTCGCTGAAGATCAGCATTGGCAATGTGGTGAAGACGATGCAGTTTGAGCCCTCCACCATGGTGTACGACGCCTGCCGGATGATCCGTGAGCGGGTGCCTGAGGCACAGATAGGACAGTGTAAGTCCATGGTGGGATAGCTGCCGTGCCAGGGCTGCCTTGGCTTAGTTCCTAGCATTTCACTTGTCTCCCTTTTCTTTTCTGTCTGTGCCTCTCTGGCACTATCCCAGAGAAGTGGTGGGGTGGGGGGACCGGGGTCCAAGTCCTCTTGCCCAGTTGACGTGAGGGTCTGAGCTTCTCAGACTCCCTCCTCAACACCCCAGTAGAATGTTTATGTGTTTAGAATTTAGGAAACCACATTTGGAAATGAAATAACTCTTTATTCAAATTGAGTCTGCTGCCGTTTCTGTGTCTTCTCTTCTGTCCTACTTGCATTCATCAGCACTAGCTAGGGCTACGTGGGTTTAAACAGTTGCAGGGGTCATAGCAAACATTAATAAACCATTTGAGTTAATTTTTCCTTTCTTGGGATATATATAATCTCCACTGGGTCTGTCTTCCACTGGCAGCCCTCTGCCAGACCCATGCTGGCACTCCATTACCTTTCTAGGCTGTCTCAACTCCAATATTTTTTTGCTGCTGCTAGGCTCACAATTTAGCCTATGGCTCATGAGCTCATGATGTGACTCACCCCTTGCGGATGTGGCCTGTCCCCATCATGGATGGGGGGTTGGAACTCTGGGATGCTGTCTCAGGGGCTCTCTTGAGTCCCTGCAACCCCTGAAAACGACTGTGCCACAGAGGAGAGACAGAAAAGTGGAGGTCAAGAGTCGTGGGAAGAGGAGGGGGAGTGCAGCGACATCTGGGAGCAGCACATTCCTTGAAGTTGAAAGGAAATGCCTTCTCGCGCCATGCCCGGCTGGTCAGCAGTCCAGCAGACTATGGCTTTCAGCTTCAGCAAGGGACTGGATGTCTTTGGATATGCAGGGCTATAATGGTGTTGGAAGGAGCATTGCATTTCCTGCTCCTGGGTGTGAGCCAGCCTGTTTATAAAAAAAGCAGCAAGGGGAAGGCCTTAAAGGGAACTTATTCCTGCGTTCCTTTTCAGTTGCTCACAGCCTTTCTTTTCCTATGTGTTCCTTGCAGATTTGCTTCTCTTTGCTCTCCTTACACACGGGCCCTTGGGCTCCTTTTTTGAGCTGCCTTGGGGTTTTTTGTCACATTTGGGCTGAGGAAGCTTCGGTGTAAATTTCCAGCTCTGTTCTTGCTCTGTCTCAGGAAGTGCCTCTCCCCGCCCAACCCATGGATCTGGGGCAAGCTGTTCAGTTTCCAGTGCTTTGGATTTATCCTCTTGGAATTTACTTTGAAAACAGTTTGGGTTTTTGTGGTTTTTTTTAACTTCAAAAATAAAATGGCAAGTTTTCATGATTTTTCTGCTCCCTGTTTAGTAGGATTCTAACAGCAGTGCTAGCCAGGCAAGTGCAGGGCGGCTCAGGAATTTGTCCCTCCCCAAAGAGAGCTGCCAACAAGATGACGAGTTATAAACATAGCCAACCAAGACAGCCTGCGGCGCAGGATTGTTGCAGAGGTGGAGAAGGACCTTTCCAGGGCAAAACCAGGCGTGGTTCTGGCCTCCTGCTACATGAAAACAGGCCTGTCCCTGTGGGTCTGAGCTGGGGAGCCACTGCTCAGGCTCCAGCAGCAGCCCTTTCACCAGGTGCCACACCCTGAGGGAGGATAGTTTGGTGAATGATATTTACTCACCATCTCTGAGGCCTTGTAAGCCTTGAGCCCATTCTCCTTCAGCTTCTTCTTCTGCAAAAAGAGGAGTCCCAGCTCCTCTAGTTCCTCACACCAAGGTTCAATCATTCAAGTTGTCTCTATATCTTTTCAAACTGTACTGTGTCCTGAGGAGATGCAGATCTACCACCAGAGAGTACTCAAAGTGTGGATTGCCTAGATTTTATGACTAGTTCCCAGCACCCTTCCTGGTGATCTCCAGCATTTTACTACCCTATGTTCACTACTATTACACATTGCACTGAAGACTTCAGAGACCTGTCAGCCACAACTGCAAGCTCTTCCTTCTGTTGTGTCTGTCAGTTCCAAGTTCAATGATGCGTAGGCATGCTGCAGATGATTTCTTCCATAAATAACTGTGGTAAAACCTCAGAGCTTGCGTGCCAGCTTTGTTGCCCACTCATTAGATTTGGTCTCCAGCGTTCACAGGGCTGCTGTGCTTCATGCACTCGGCTGCACCAGTGCATATCCCTGGGCACAGAGTGGCATTTTGGGGGCCCTGTGCTGCTGAGGACTGCCCTGTCAGAGACTTTGCCTGTTTTTCAGCCAATGATTTTGGGCTCTTCCTCTCGGATGAAGACCCAAAGAAAGGGATCTGGCTGGAGGCTGGGAAGGCTCTGGACTACTACATGCTGCGTAATGGGGTAAGTGTCCATCCCACATCCTTCCAGCTGCATCCTTTGCTCTGGGGTCTTGCTCGCAGCGTGGAGGTGGTGTGGGTGCCTGCCGTGCTGCTTTGCACTGTGCCCTGCAGCACGCCCTGTGACCTCCACAATTGTGCACCGGGCAGGGGGGAGCTGTTGGCTTGATGGTGGGATGTGGGTGCCCTGCACTGGTGCCACTGCTGGTAGCTGTGCTCTGCTGTGCCTGCAGGATACCATGGAGTACAAGAAGAAGCAGCGGCCCCTGAAGATACGCATGCTGGACGGGACAGTGAAAACGGTGATGGTGGATGACTCCAAAACTGTCACGGACATGCTCATGACCATATGTGCCCGAATTGGTGAGGAGAGGACAGCAACAGGGGGGAAGAAGGGAGGTGGGGAGAGAATGGCAGAATCTGACAGGCTTCTAGGGGAGCAGCAGCAGCTCTGTGGCAGGTGGCCTGACAGCAGGGGTGTCTGAGGGGTGTGTGACACTGGGAAGAGGACACTGCTCTGCACCCCTGCGTTGCTTCATGCTCTGTGTTTGGGAGAACAGTCTTGCTGAGTTTGATTCTCTGCTCTCCTGCAGGCATCACCAACTATGATGAGTACTCACTTGTACGGGAGATCATGGAAGAGAAGAAGGAAGAGGTTACTGGCACCCTCAAGAAGGACAAGACCTTGCTGCGAGATGAGAAGAAGATGGAGAAGCTCAAGCAGAAGTTGCACACAGATGATGAGTGTAGGTACCTGGATGTGCTGGGAATGGGGTCAGCCTGTGCTGATGGCCTTGGGGAGGGGAGCAGGGACCCCTGTGAGGGGAAGAGGGTGTGGAGAGGAACATGTGGATGAGAGAACATGTGCCCAGACTCTCTAGAATATCTCCTGCCTGGGTGCCCAGGGCAGAAGGCTGAGAGCTGGGATGCATCAGGCAGACATTCATTTCTCACTCAGCATAAGCAGCCCTGGGGCCAGGACCAGCCATGCTTTGGTGCCTGTCCCTGCTCACACCCTGGCATTGTCTGCAGTGAACTGGCTGGATCACGGCCGGACGCTGCGTGAACAAGGCATCGATGACAATGAAACGCTGCTGCTGCGGCGCAAGTTCTTCTACTCTGATCAGAACGTGGACTCGAGAGATCCTGTGCAGCTCAACCTGCTCTACGTGCAGGTACAGCTTCCAAGAGCACCTGGTTCCACTGCCTCCTGCCAGCCCCTGACAAGGCTGGTGGCTGAAGGTTTTGTCAGGAGCCATGATGGGGGGGTTGGGATAACCCATTATGTCCTGGGTAAGAGCCACCACTGGCAATTCCAGCCCTATCCTGGTAGGAACCATCCTCAAATCCTGCTGCTGTTCCTCTCCCAGGCTTGATGCCTGTGGGGAACAGCCTGGTCCTACATACTCCTGTTTCTCAGAGCCACTTCTTTTAAGTCTGTAAAACATGTCGTGCTTGATATGGAGGAGAGCAGTGACAGGGCTGCATGGCTGCCCAGCCCACAATGGTGTCTTCGATTCCCACACAGGCTCGTGACGACATCCTGAACGGTTCCCACCCTGTCTCCTTTGACAAAGCCTGTGAGTTTGCTGGCCACCAGTGCCAGATCCAGTTTGGGCCACACAACGAGCAGAAGCACAAGCCGGGCTTTCTGGAGTGAGTGTCCTGGGGAGTCCCTGGGCCTGAGGCAGCTGGAGCAGCTTTGCAGCACCCAGCACCATACTTCTGTGTGGGTCTCTCTGGAGATTTGGGTGCCTCTGGTGCAACCCCTCTGCTCCCCACAGCACAATGTGCAAACGTAGGGATCCACACCAGCTGTGAGGGGTGCCAGCCCCCCATCCTGCTCCTTCTGACAGCCCTATAGGGACATGTAGTCAGCTGCTGTGGGGGTGGCCCCAGCACACCCTCTGGCCTGCCTTGATGCTGCACAAAGGGCTGCATTCTCAGCACCTTTACCCCTTAGGGCTACTCCAAGGACAGCTTAGCTAGGGCAACTCCAAGCTAGGGCAGCTCCAAGGACAGCTTTCATAGCTGCAGCAATCCCTCCCACATTCTTACTGCTTCTAAAAACTTCAGCTTGTGCCCTGGCAGGGGCTTGTCTGAGGCTTTGGGTTGGACTTGTTCATAGTCAAGGACAGACACTGGATTTGGGCTCTGCTGCTAACAACTCACTTGGCTGTCTCTTTTGCAGGCTCAAGGACTTCCTGCCAAAGGAGTACATCAAGCAGAAAGGAGAACGCAAGATCTTCATGGTATGTGCAGTGGGGAGGCTGAGATCTGGACCTTTTGTTCCTCCTTGGTAAAGGTTGAGGTGCTCCTATCTGAGGAAGCAGCACACAGCAGTCTGGTGGGTGAGAAACAGGAGCAGGAGCTGTAGGTGGGCAGACAAGGCAGCTCCTGAGGTCTCAGAGATCAGAGCTGGGGCAGAGGATGCTGATGGGGTGGTCGAAGCCAAAGTTCGTTATGTGAAACTTGCCCGTTCCCTCAAGACCTACGGGGTCTCCTTCTTCTTGGTCAAGGTAGAGCAGCTGCTCCCCTGGTCCCACTTTAGACTCACCAAAATTCTGCTTCTTCAGCATCCATCTGTTGTGTCTCCAGCTGCTTCCCCTCAACCTATGTTGCTCCAGTTTTTTCTGCATCTCCCTTGTTGCATTTCCCTGTGCACTGCCTTCCTACTCCTTGGTTCATGCTTTTTCTCATTGTCAAGCTACATGTGATAATTGTCACCACTAGAAAGTGTGGCCTTGCGGGTGTTTTGGTAGCTATGGCAGATGTCAGATAGCTCTGCCTCAATGGATCCATCCTGGGGATAGCCCACAGCCCTTCTGTTGTGGCCCACAGGAGAAGATGAAGGGGAAGAACAAGCTGGTGCCACGGCTGCTGGGCATCACCAAGGAGAGCGTGATGCGCGTGGACGAGAAGACCAAGGAAGTGATTCAGGAGTGGAGCCTGACCAACATCAAGCGTTGGGCAGCCTCGCCCAAGAGCTTCACCCTGGTAGGGATCAGCACTGGTGCCCCATGCCTCCTCCCCACTCCTGCGCCTGTGGGGGTGCTGCTCTCACTCCAGCCCTACTCTTGGCTGTTGCTCCGTGGTGGCACAGCCTTGCCCTCCTCTGGTGCCTCTCCCAGCACTTGCTTTGGAGGCTGGCGCTTGGGTGCTTAGTGCATACCACAGGGGCTCAGGAAGGCTGCCAGTGCCCGGCTCCAGTGCTACCCTGTGCCCTGCTGTTGCAGGATTTTGGAGATTACCAGGATGGTTACTACTCAGTGCAGACGACTGAAGGGGAACAGATCGCCCAGCTGATTGCTGGCTACATCGATATCATCCTCAAAAAGGTGAGGCTGTGCTGAGAAGGGCACTTATAGCCCCTCTTCAGAGAGGCATACAGAATGTGCCTTCCAGCTGCCTCCAAACAGCTATTGGCAGATGGTACTGCTGGGAAAGCTGGAGGCAGGGCAGGGGAATCCTGTGACTCTGGTATGATGTCTGGACTGCAGCAGGAAGGGAGGGTTTGGGGGTATCATTTTCTCTTTCTCTTTGCAGAAAAAGAGTAAAGACCACTTTGGACTGGAGGGTGATGAGGAGTCCACTATGCTGGAAGACTCCGTGTCTCCAAAGAAGTAAGTCTTCCAGGAGCAAGGCAGCTGCCAAACAGAAGTTGAATGGAGAGTGTGCTCCAGCGAGGCTTGCAGCACAGCAAGGAGGAAGAGCTGCCACTCCCACAGAGCCTGGTGCCAGCACTGTAGCATCCCTTTACCTGGTATTTCTACCCTTTTCAGGTCAACAGTCGTGCAGCAGCAGTTTAACCGTGTAGGCAAAGCAGAGCTGGGCTCAGTGGCCCTGCCAGCCATCATGCGGACAGGGGCTGGAGGGCCAGAAAACTTCCAGGTGGGCACGATGCCACAGCCTCAGCTGCAAATCACAAGTGGCCAGATGCACCGAGGGCACATGCCTCCCCTGGTAAGCTCTCCTTGTGTTCACCATAGGGCACAAACTGAGAGGTGATTGTCAGACTTGTGTAGACCAATCTCATTGGGTCCATGACCAAGCATTGTCTTGCTGTGAAGAGGAGGGGCTCTGTGCCACTGGCCTTGTGTGCTTGCTGGCCTGGCTGAGCTAGCATCCTCCTGCACCTTCTCTGCAAACCTGAGCTACACCCTAGCGTTTTCATCTGGCTAGTGACTGCAGCTTCTCATTCAGGTTGTGACTGGACAGCCCCGCTAGGTTTGTGGTTTGCAGTAGAATCCAGCGTCATATTTTGGTGCCCCCATCTCCTGTGTAGTTGGAGCACAGAAGATAGGGGGAGCACTTGGAAAGGGCCATGAGGAGGTTGATTTCTTTTGCCCCATGCAGCCTGGTATGGGGGTTTGCTGTGAAAGCCTTGTGGGATCTCACAGCATCTTCTCCCCACTCCCCAAGAGCTGCTTAACTGTGAGACTTTATTGTAACCATGGTGGGATGAGGCATTTTCCACTGGGAGGTGCAGAGGGGAGACTCCCTTTTTTGCTAAGTGCACCCCACTTTGTGGAGACCTACCTAGAGCGGTGCCATCAGCAGCACATTGCAGGGGAGCATTTGAGCCAAGTATGTAATCCTAGATTCCAAGCCTTTGGCATATCTCACTCAGTCTGTCTCTGTGTTGCAGACCTCAGCCCAGCAAGCCCTGACCGGCACTATCAACTCCAGCATGCAGGCTGTACATGCAGCCCAGGCCACGCTGGATGACTTTGAGACCTTGCCGCCGCTTGGGCAGGATGCTGTGAGTGCTGGGTGAAGGTGGGGTGCTGCGGGTGGACCTTGCTGGAAGCTGAGCTGGGCGAGGCTGGCCACATTCGCAGGAGAACTGTTAGCTGCTCCTGAGAAGATCTGCTGCCTGAAAAGAGATGGGGCTGTATCCCACGCTGTGGGCGGACATGGAGGGGACACTTGGTCATGTTGTTTGGTCAGGGTGGACTAGAGAATTTGGGTGGTTACAGGTCTTCCCTCTCTTTTTCTTGTATCTTCTTCCTTGCCCTTCTCTGTGTGAGCATGTTTGCAGCTACCGACCACTTCTGCCACCATGACCTGATCCTATTCTCCCCATTCAGGCATCAAAAGCCTGGCGCAAAAACAAAATGGATGAGTCGAAACATGAGATCCACTCCCAAGTGGATGCCATAACTGCTGGCACAGCCTCAGTCGTCAACCTCACTGCAGGTATATGGAGAGTTGGAGTAGAGGGATGCCCTAGTACAGGAAAATGCTTGATCTCTCTTGTCTGAGCTGAAAGACCCTTGCTTCCTGAAAGGAAGACCACATCAGTGACAGGTGTGGGTATGCTCTTGGAGCATCATTTGGAGCACATCCCATCCTGACTCCTCTCTTCCCTGTGCAGGGGATCCAGCAGACACGGACTACACTGCCGTGGGCTGCGCCGTCACCACCATATCTTCCAACCTCACGGAGATGTCTAAGGGTGTGAAGCTGCTGGCTGCGCTGATGGAGGACGAGGGAGGGAATGGGCGGCAGCTTCTGCAGGCAGCCAAGAACCTGGCGAGTGCTGTCTCAGACCTGCTGAAAACAGCACAGCCTGCCAGCGCTGAGGTAGGGAGCTGGAGGGGCTGTGGGACCAAGAGGAAGAGGGAAGCCAAGGGAGACCACTGAGTGAAGTTTTACGGCTTGCTCATGAGCCTGGTGACGATTTTGCCTTGTTCCTTGCAGCCTCGCCAGAATCTCCTGCAGGCTGCTGGCCTGGTAGGGCAAACCAGCGGGGAGCTGCTGCAGCAGATAGGGGAGAGTGACACTGACCCTCGGTTCCAGGTGAGTGCACCCAGCAGCAGCCAGGGACACCCACTCGTTAAAACCATCAGCCTTTGCACAGGACTCACAGGAGGGGTCCAGGCTGAACATTCGCCAGTGCCTGGTGGTGACTTCGTGAGGGAGGTGACAGGCCATTGCCCATTCTGTCTCTAGAGTGATATAACACCTCTTACCTTGTGGATTCTGTGTAGATCCCAGAAGACCGGTGTGCTTGGATCCTGCCTGCCTCTGAACCAAAGACGGTAAACAGGCCTGTAGGCTTGGCTTGGTGGTCCCTGCCATCTCCAGTGTGAAGGGGGCTCCTCTGGGAACTATCATATGAAATCTTTGGAGAAGGGCTCTTGCAAAATTTTACTTTTCTGGTGGTTGGATCTCAGAAGTTCATGCACTCGGGTTGCTGCTGCAGCAAGTGCTGCTCTGGAGATCATCCCTTGCAGCCGCCTCAGCTCCTGCCTGCTGCTCCCTGCCTGTGAGAGCTGCCTGCGTGCCCTACTCAGACCCAGTATGGGTGGAGCCCTGTGTGGCAGTTTTTTTTAGATGAGCTGACTGCCAACTGGCTTGCTTTCCCATGATTGCTCCTTCCAGCAAAAAGGAGGTAGCACACTGTGCTGGGGAGGACAATCTAGACATTATAGACCAAAATACTCCAGAAAGAAGATGTTTCTGTTCATGGCAGCCACACAGCTTTGACCGAGTAGAGAGGCCTTGAAAGATATCCAAGGGGAGCAGAAAAGCTAGGAGCAGGGCAGGAAGCCATGTTTGGCCACGCAGCAGTGCCAGGACAGAATATCCCCAAAGGTCAGATTTAGGACCTGGAAGACAATTTGCAGTCAAGGAGCAGGATGTTCTGCCTCACAGTTGTCAGACCCGAGTGTATGTACTTCCTTCCATGGGTGCAGATGCAGTGGTCTGGGGATCTTGAACTGGATGCATGCACTCTCCAGTCTTTCCTCCTGTCGCAAAAGGTGATGGGTTGCAGTGGGAGTAGTTTTGGCTTGTAGGAGCTGAGGGGATGCTGTGACTCTTCTGGTTTGGTGGCTGGAGGTTTACCTGTTGTGGGGTGTGGAGCCACTTGCTATGAGCACACATACAGCAGGTTGGCAGCCCTGTCCTGCCTGCCAGGATTTTTGCTATTTAGTGCTGGTGCTGCCAGTTTTCACCAGCAGTGTGCCACAGGGGCTAATCCTGAAGGCTGCAGCGTGCTGTCATGTCTGATGCCCTGCAGGAAAGCTGTTCACCGTGTGCTGATCCCTTCCTCTTGCCTCCTGGCATGTGTTGTGTACCTGCCACCCAGGAGAGAGGAGGCTGTTTGCCTTGTCACATCTCTCTTTCAGCTTTGGGAATAACAGCAGAGATGTATTCTAGCTTGTCAGTCAACAAGATAGAATTGAAAATAAAAATAGCTGGCATATCTGCAATACAGTTGACCAGCATGGGATCATCTCCCATTTGCCTCTTGCTGGCAGCTGCCCACGGTATGGGTGTGCCATGGCTGGCTTGTGCCTGCTGATCTCTCATAAGGGTTTGTCATCTTTTTGCTGTGTTCAAATGTTTGCAAACCCAATCAAATCCAAGCAGTACCAGCAGTGCCTTGCAGGAGGTTCTTGCTGTGGTACAGTCAGGGACTGGTGGTTGCCTGAGGAGTGGGTATTGCAGCGATGCCGAGCATTGCCCAAACTCCTGCGGGTGGTGTTTGTGGCAGTGCAGGCTTCAGCACAAGGCCAGGCTACAAGCCTCACCACCAGCTGTAGCACACAGTGGAGATGGGGTCAAGGTGTTGCCAGCCTTTCCAGGTATCCAGTGCTGCTGGTGCTGGAACAGAGTGGATGAAAGGCCCCCAGGGACTCACATTTCCTATCTGAATATTTCATGAGAGTCCTGCAGATGGCTGCGGCTGCTGGCTGCACCTGCTGCCATGGCTGCCTCGTTGACTCTTTCTGTCCCTCCCCAGGACATGCTTATGCAGCTGGCAAAGGCAGTGGCCAACGCTGCTGCTGCGCTGGTGCTCAAAGCCAAGAACGTGGCTCAGAAAACAGAGGACGCCACGCTGCAGACACAGGTGATAGCAGCGGCCACCCAGTGTGCCCTCTCCACCTCCCAGCTGGTGGCCTGCACCAAGGTAAGCAGCAAGGTTAACCATTGCCTCAGCATGGCTGTGAGCTTCACCTGGTTGGGGGGAAGCTTTGCAGCAGAGTTCTAGGTGTGCCAGGACCACATGTCCTAAGGCAGGACATTGGGAATCTGGCACAGGAAGCGTGAGCCACCTCTCGTTGGAGGCCTGGCCACTGTGCCCAAGCAATGAAGATCCTCTTTGGAGGAGCAGAAGTTTGGGATAGCTCCTCCATGGAGCATACCATGCTTGCTGCCCAGCCTTTCTCCTCCCCTCCAGGTTGTGGCTCCCACAATCAGCTCCCCAGTTTGCCAGGAACAGCTGATCGAGGCTGGCAAGTTGGTGGCCAAATCGGCTGAGGGCTGCGTGGAGGCCTCTAAGGCAGCCACCAGTGATGACCAGCTCCTGAAGCAGGTGGGGGTGGCAGCCACGGCTGTCACCCAGGCCCTGAATGACCTGCTGCAGCACATCAAGCAGCATGCCTTGGGTGGGCAGCCCATTGGGCGCTACGACCAGGCCACTGACACTATCCTCAATGTCACTGAGAATATATTCAGCTCCATGGGCGATGCAGGTGAGAGTGAGACACCCGGGCAGAGCACAATGGATAGGGAGGTATCAGTGCCCTTGGGACTTGCTAACAGGCCACACTTCCATTCTGTTCAGGCGAAATGGTGCGTCAGGCTCGTATTCTGGCCCAGGCCACCTCTGACCTTGTCAATGCCATCAAAGCTGACGCTGAGGGAGAGACAGACCTGGAGAATTCACGCAAGCTTCTGAGTGCAGCCAAGATTCTGGCTGATGCCACTGCCAAAATGGTGGAGGCTGCCAAGGTCAGTGTGTGGGGAAGGATGGATGCTGGCTTTGGCCCCAGCCCTGTCCAATGCTATTGGCTCAGTGCTGGGTAGGGGATGAGCAGCCCCTGGTTGAGCAGCAGTTCCCAAAGCAAAGTCTTGCACTGAGCCAGGGACCTGTGGGCTGGGCTCCTCCTGTGAAGGAGCTTCAGGAAGCTGGGGGTGGTAGCAGAGGAGCTATTACCTCTCCTGCTGCTGGACGCTTCCAGAGAGGCTTTGAACATCTCCTGAGTACCATAAACAGGGCTGCCTTGTGGGAGCCAGAGCAGAGGTGCTGCTTCAGGACGAAAAGTGACTCCATGGTCCCTGAGAGGTGGGATGGGTTTTCTGTTTTCTCCAGGGAGCTGCAGCCCACCCGGACAGTGAAGAGCAGCAGCAGCGGCTGCGTGAGGCAGCAGAAGGGCTCCGCATGGCAACCAATGCTGCAGCCCAGAATGCCATCAAGAAGAAGCTTGTGCACAAGCTGGAGGTGAGATGCTGTAAAAGGATCTGCAGAGGGCAAGCAAGCACAGTCAGTAAGCAAGACCTGACCAGGTCTATAACTCCTCTTTCCAGAGGGGTAAAGTCCTTTTCAAGTACAGTGTCCATGCTGCCTCACAGAGAGATCTACCTTCCCTTGTGTGCAGTGTGTTGCGTTGGGGTGCTGGGGATGCTTGGGTGCTGCAGGAGTAGGCACAGGAGAAGTTGTCTGGGGGATCTGGGCCCTGGTCATGGCAGGGGGACTCGATACAGACTGCCAGTGTTAACCTGTGCCTCCCTGTGCCAGCATGCAGCCAAGCAAGCCGCCGCCTCAGCCACGCAGACCATTGCTGCCGCGCAGCACGCCTCCTCCTCCAACAAGAACCCCGCTGCACAGCAGCAGCTGGTGCAGAGCTGCAAGGTAAGGGCCTGAGCCTGATCCTGGCATCTTCTCTGCTCCCTCTCCATGTCTTACCTCCCATCAGCCATACTGGTGCTTCCTGCACCACCACAGTGGTCAGACTGGATCTGGGGTCCTCACTTAGGTCCTGTGATCTTTCAATCACTGGTCCTGGGTTGAATCCATGTCCTTCTAACTGATCCTCTCCAGTGACCCTTTTCTCTGGCAGGTGGTGGCAGAGCAGATCCCGATGCTGGTGCAAGGTGTGCGAGGAAGCCAGTCCCAGCCAGACAGCCCCAGCGCTCAGCTGGCTCTCATTGCTGCCAGCCAGAACTTCCTGCAGGTACCCATGCTGCCCAGAGCCTCCCATGCCAGCTCTGGCATTACAGCTTTCCTACTGTGCCTGTCCCTTTTAAGACACTTGGCGATCTTCTGCACCACACAGGCAGCTGAGACGCTGCATGTTTGTCCCGTTCTCACTGCTTTTTTTCTGGCCCAACAGCCCGGTGGGAAGATGGTAGCTGCAGCCAAGGCCACTGTCCCCACCATAACGGACCAAGCCTCTGCTATGCAGCTCAGCCAGTGTGCCAAGAACTTGGCCGCTGCTCTAGCTGAGCTCCGCACAGCTGCCCAGAAGGTGAGAGGCTGAGTCCCATCCTGCAGTGAGGCACCAGCTGAGCAGAGCAGTGGGAAACAGTGGGGACAGCCTGATGGCAGGTTCTGGTGTCTGCTGCAGCCAGGTGGGCTCAGTGATCACCTGCTTAGCTTCCCTTCTGCCCCATCACAGGCTCAAGAGGCATGTGGACCCCTCGAGATAGACTCTGCATTGGGTCTGGTGCAGAGCCTGGAGAGGGACTTGCAGGAAGCCAAGGCAGCTGCCCGTGATGGCAAACTCAAGCCTCTGCCAGGAGAGACGGTGAGGGTGCAGGAAAGGGTGGCTCAGGGTGGACTCTAGGGCAATGGAGTTGCCAAAAGGTGCAGCTCACTGACATGTCTCAACTCGGTCCCCCTGCAGATGGAGAAGTGTGCCCAGGACCTGGGGAACAGCACCAAAGCTGTCAGCTCTGCCATCGCTCACCTCTTGGGAGAGGTGGCCCAGGGAAATGAGAACTACACAGGTACTGGCCTCCACAATAAGGCTGGGGGAAGGGGCACTGAGCTGACAGGCACTGACCTCTCCATCCCCCCAGGAATTGCTGCCCGGGAAGTGGCCCAGGCCCTGCGATCGCTCAGCCAGGCTGCCCGTGGTGTGGCAGCCAACACCTCCGACCCACAGGCACAGAGTGCCATGCTGGACTGCGCCAGTGATGTCATGGACAAAGCCAACAACCTCATCGAGGAGGCCAGGAAAGCAGTGGCCAAGCCCGGTGACCCAGAGAGCCAGCAGCGCTTGGCCCAGGTGGGGACAGTGGGTACCCCAGTGTGCCCTGTCAGGCTATGGGAAGGGTGTGAGGCTGGCTGGGAGGTGGTGACCTCTCTTTGCTTCCCTGCAGGTGGCCAAGGCAGTGTCACAGGCCCTGAATCGCTGTGTTAACTGCCTGCCAGGGCAGCGGGACGTGGACGCTGCCATTCGCATGGTGGGAGAGGCCAGCAAGAGGCTGCTCTCGGATTCGGTGAGCTGAGCTGGGGCAGAAGGGGAAGGGGGAAGTCTTCTGGCAATGCAGGCTGGTCCAACTGCATCGGGTTCCTCTAGCATATCCCCAGGCATGTGTCAGACTTTCATCCACTATCTGCACTCATCTCTCTGCCTCTCCTAACCTCTCTCCTTCCTTCCAGTTCCCTCCCAGCACCAAGAGCTTCCAGGAGGCACAGAGCCAGCTGAACCAAGCAGCAGCAGGGCTCAATCAGTCCGCCAATGAGCTGGTGCAGGCGTCGCGTGGCACCCCTCAAGATCTGGCCAAGTCCTCTGGGAAATTCGGACATGACTTCAATGAATTCCTGCAGGCAGGAGTGGAGATGGCCAGCCAGTCCCCGGTGAGAGGAAATGCCTCTTCAGGCATCCTGCATGCAGGGAGAGATTTGGGATATCTGAGAAGGTGGCTGATTAAAGGGAGAGTGGCCAGGCATTGGTGGTTAGAGTGGCTGTGGCCAATGCAGCCAGGAGGATGGGGACTGGAGCTGTGCAAAATCACAGCAACAGGGAGAAGGTGGCTTGAGTTAGTTCAGTAAGAATCCATGTATCCTTGCTATTGGTGGACAAGTTTGATGAAGGGAACTAGCTCACCATGAAAATCCCCAGAGAAGACCCAGGATGGGAGTGGACTTCAGAAAGGTGCTGCAGAAAACTCATCTTCGTTCCTTGCAGAATAAGGAGGACCAGGCACAGGTGGTGTCGAACTTGAAGAGCATTTCCATGTCCTCCAGCAAGCTGCTGCTGGCTGCAAAGGCTCTCTCTGCTGACCCTGCCGCCCCCAACCTCAAGAATCAGCTGGCAGCAGCAGCACGGTGAGAAGAACTGCTCCATGAGAGCTGCTGGCCATAGCAGTGGGGCTAGGTGGTGGGACAGGCACTGATCTGTGGATCTTTCTCCCATGTCCCTGGCAGGGCTGTGACTGACAGCATTAACCAGCTGATCACCATGTGCACTCAGCAGGCCCCAGGCCAGAAGGAATGTGACAATGCCCTGCGGGAGCTGGAGGTAAGAAGCCACATATTGACAAGGCACTGAAGGGGTTGAGATGTTGGATGTGGAGGGAGCTGCACCCCGCTGCAAGGAGCAGGAGAGAATGAAGAGGAGGTGCAAGTAGAGTTGCAGTTCCTCTGGATGTGACACCCTTGTCCCTGCAGACGGTGAAGGAACTGTTGGAGAACCCCACCCAGACTGTCAATGACATGTCCTACTTCAACTGCCTTGACAGTGTCATGGAGAACTCCAAGGTAAGCCCTGAATGGAGGTTTAGGGAGAACAGGGAGGGCTTGGGAAGGATATGGGATCAAAGTGAAAGGTGGTTCTTCCCCTACCGATGAAGCACAGTGAGCTCTGATCCTGGGAGCACTGCAGGAGTCAGAGGCGGTCTCCATAACCAGTGTGTGGTGTGTCCTGCAGGTGCTGGGAGAGTCCATGGCTGGCATCTCCCAGAATGCCAAGAACAGCAAATTGCCCGAGTTTGGCGACTCCATCAGTGCCGCCTCCAAAGCTCTCTGTGGGCTGACAGAGGCAGCTGCCCAGGTGAGACACACTCAGTCCCAGCCCTGAGCCTTACCCCAGGGGCATAGTTGTTGCATGCACCCCACCTCTGCCCTTCCACATCAATGGGAAATGCTGCCAGATTCCTCAGCAGCCCATGTCCTCTGTGAGCCTCCCTGCAGTGTGCAGGCTCTCTCTCACCACGTCTCCCATTCTTCTAGGCTGCCTACCTTGTGGGGGTCTCAGACCCCAACAGCCAGGCTGGACAGCAAGGCTTGGTGGACCCCACTCAGTTTGCCAGAGCTAACCAAGCCATCCAGATGGCCTGCCAGAACCTAGTGGACCCTGCCTGTACTCAGTCCCAGGTGAGTATGGGGTGGGGCTCCATTACAGGCATTTGCTTGCATCAGAAGGAATAGGAGGCTAATTGAAAGTACTGCATCCCAGGAGTTGGCCAAGATGATGGCTAGTCTTATCAGTCCACATGAGCTGCACTGAGAACCAGCTAGTAGCTTTGGTGCAATGGTGACAGTGCAGATGGGGGACTCTGTGGGCATGCAGGATCTTGGTGATCTTTCTTGGGTTCCAAAAGGATGCCTGTGGTCACTGATGCCCTACATAGGGTGGGTGACAGGGGAGAGCTGTAGGAATAGCAGGTCATGTTGGATCATGCTTTACTCTGCTTTCCCCTGCAGGTGCTGTCAGCAGCAACCATCGTAGCAAAACACACCTCAGCCCTGTGCAACACGTGCCGTCTGGCGTCCTCCCGCACCGCCAATCCTGTGGCCAAGCGCCAGTTTGTCCAGTCGGCCAAGGAGGTGGCCAACAGCACGGCCAACCTGGTGAAGACCATCAAGGTGCAGAGTCCTTTCTGAGGCAGTGTGGTGGTGATGGGATTTGGGATACAGTGGGGGTTAGGTAACTGCTCTGGTCTCTCCATGCCAGGCCCTGGATGGCGAGTTCAATGAAGAGAACCGGGAGCGGTGCCGTGCTGCCACTGCCCCTCTCATAGAGGCTGTGGATAACCTGACAGCCTTTGCCTCCAACCCAGAGTTTGCCACCGTTCCTGCTCAGATCAGCCCAGAGGTGGGATGCTGCTGGGACAGGGAGGATGGAGCCTCTGCTCTGGGGTGGGACAGGGAGGATGGAGCATCTCCTCTGGGGTGGAGAGAAGCTGTGCTTTCCCTGAGCCTGGGGGACCTGCACTGAGGGGGTGTGATAGGGAGGTGGTAGCAAGCCTTGTGCTTCAAAGGGCTGCTCCAGGGTAAGGGCCATGGGAGAGGGAGCAGTTTCCCATGCACACTCTCTTACCTCACCAGCCTCTTGTCTCTCTGTGCAGGGGCGCAGAGCCATGGAGCCCATTGTCATTTCAGCCAAGACCATGCTGGAGAGCTCTGCTGGCCTCATCCAGACTGCCCGTTCTCTGGCTGTCAACCCTAAGGACCCACCACAGTGGTCAGTGCTCGCTGGCCACTCGCGCACAGTCTCAGACTCCATCAAGAAGTTGATCACCAACATGAGGTGAGCAGAGTGTTTCTTCTGTGGCTGTGGCTCTGGTCCTGCTGGCACATACCCCTGCTCTGAGCAAGCATTTGTGGGGATGTTTTGGCTCATCACCTCCTTGGATGCAGCTGGTGCAGACAGGCAAGGGACAGGATGGAAGACACTATCCCTTTTGTCCTTCCTGGAAGCTGCTCCTCCAGTTCTCACATGGGTTGATGGGAACACACATTGATGTGCCCAGGCTCTATCACACTGGGTTGCTCCAAAGCCTGGGAGAGGGGTCATGCCCCTCACCAGCACCAGCTGAGGCTGGGGGTGAAGAGGTGGTATAGCAGCTGTCAGTGCTTGGCTGATTCATCTGTCACTCAGGGACAAAGCTCCAGGACAGCGGGAGTGTGATGAGGCCATTGAAGTCCTGAACAGATGCCTGCGGGAGGTGGACCAGGCATCCCTCGCTGCCATCAGCCAGCAGCTGGCCCCGCGGCAAGATATCTCCCAGGAGGTGGGTCACGGACATGCTGTGGGCAAGCCTGAGGGACTGGGCATCCTTCCCTGGGCTCTCAGCAGCACGAAGGGACCCTAGCCCTGCGCAGCCTCATGTAACACCCTCTCTTTGCACAGGCATTGCACAATCAGATGATCACAGCTGTCCAGGAGATCAGCAACCTGATCGAACCTGTGGCTGCTGCAGCACGGGCCGAGGCCTCGCAGCTGGGGCACAAGGTAATGGGGGTGTTGGCACTAGGTGCCTGAGGAGGAGAGGTACAATGCAGCTGGGGCTGGAAGCTGCTGGTGCTGACACTGCTCTTCCATAGGTGTCCCAGATGGCTCAGTATTTTGAGCCCCTCATTATGGCAGCTGTTGGCGCTGCCTCCAAAACACCCAACCACCAGCAGCAGATGAACCTCCTAGACCAGACCAAAACACTGGCTGAATCCGCCTTGCAGATGCTGTACACAGCCAAAGAGGCTGGTGGGAACCCCAAGGTGAGCAGGAGGGGCACGTGTCAATGGCATGCCCTCCTTTGCCTGTGCATGCTGCATGGTGTACACACATGTGCCAGTCATGGAAAACCCAGGGTCAGTGTGCAGCATCCCTGTTGGGGAGGGAGCTGCAGCCTGCCTTCCCTGACTCTGGCCTCTTCTTGCAGCAAGCTGCCCACACTCAGGAGGCTCTGGAAGAGGCTGTGCAGATGATGAAGGAAGCAGTGGAGGACCTGACCACCACCCTGAATGAGGCAGCCAGTGCTGCAGGTGTTGTGGGGGGCATGGTGGACTCCATCACCCAAGCTATCAACCAGGTGAGGGGAGCAAGGAGAGGACCTGTACAGGGCTGGTTGTGGGAGAGAGGAGGAGTCGGGGTCAAACCCTACAAGGTAAAGACCTTGTGGGTCAGAGCTGGAGCCAGAATCTCCTGGTGGTCTCTTGCAGCTGGATGAGGGGCCCATGGGTGAGCCAGAAGGTACCTTTGTGGATTACCAGACCACGATGGTGAAGACAGCCAAGGCTATTGCAGTGACTGTGCAGGAAATGGTAGGTGCAAGCAAGCCTGTCACTGTAGAATGCACTGCCTGCCACTCAGTCAGGCTGCTGCCCTCCTTGCCCTGTCCAACTCCTGCTCTTCTTCCATCAACAGGTCACCAAATCCACCACCAACCCAGATGAGCTGGGCATACTAGCCAACCAACTCACCCATGACTACGGGCAGCTGGCACAAGAAGCCAAGCCAGCTGCCCTCACTGCCGAGAATGAGGAGGTGCGAGCCTGGGGGAAATGCTAGAGTGTGCTGTGACACAGAGCAGGGGCTGTTGGGATGTGAGAATAGAGGACAGGGACACTTGAACCTCCCATTGGAGCTGGGGGCAGCTTTCACACCTCTCCTGAAACATGGCATAGAAACAAGGAGCAAAGCTGTGTTTCCTTTTTCCTTCTCCTGAGTGGGAGGATTGGGAAAGAGGAGCTGGGTGGAGGGTGTTTCCCAGTGGGTATCACAGATGCAAGGCTTAGTTCCCTGCTGATTCTGTCACACACACATTCCTCTGCAGATCGGCTCCCACATCAAGCGCCGGGTGCAGGAGCTGGGTCATGGCTGTGCTGCCCTGGTCACCAAGGCTGGGGCCCTGCAGTGCAGCCCCAGTGATGCCTACACCAAGAAGGAGCTGATAGAGAGTGCACGCAAGGTTTCTGAGAAGGTAGGTGGTCTGAGAGAGAGGTTTGACAGCATGGTGATGTGGGAGGGATGCTGCCTTGTGCCCTTGGAGCTACTGTGTTGGGGTCTTTCCTGGTCCTGTTGGATTCTGTTGCCTCTCTTGGCCGCACTCTCCCTGCCCAGCTGATGGGGTGAAGGATGGATCCCCTCTGCAGACACTGACAGCAGTTGGTGCTTGTGGTGGGTGAGCATGATGTCCAGGTGCTGCAGCCTGCCTGGGAAAACTGACCTACACACTGGTGACAGGCCAGGGCTCTCCAGATCAGTTGTTGCAGAGTTGGGCAAAGCATCTGCAGCAATGCTTGCAGCTCATGCTCGGTGATCAGTCTCCCCTTCACCTTTTGCTGGCATCCTGTCCATCAAGCCAATCTAAAAGCACACTCCTGAAGAACAGATGAAAATGTGGCTTAAACAGCCTAGTTGATAAGGGTAGAGCAGCAGTTCTTGTAAGCAAAAACACAAAAGTAAACACTTGTCAATTGTGCCTGGCATCTGCAAATCTTACTAATTTGAAAACTGGCAGATTCCAGCATCTCTTCGGCCACCAACATGATAGGTGCAAAGTAAAAATAAATAACTGGAAGCTAACGAGGTATGCAGACCAAAATATTCTCAGTTCCTCTCCTTGGTATGAAGCAGCTCCACCCTTGGAGATCTTGGAGGTGTGTGCAGTGAGGGTTCCCTGAACCTGCTCTGCTCCCCCAGTCACTTTACTCATACCCCACAGGTGTCTCATGTGCTGGCAGCTCTTCAGGCTGGGAACCGTGGGACACAAGCCTGCATCACAGCAGCCAGTGCTGTCTCTGGCATCATTGCTGACCTCGATACCACCATCATGTTTGCTACAGCAGGAACCCTCAACCGGGAGAACTCTGAGACCTTTGCTGACCACAGGTACCCAGGCACCATGTCCAGCCTCTGCTCAGCCAGAGACAGGGGTGTCAAGCTCTGTCCCATGGTCTTTCTGAGCTGTGGACCAGCCCCAAGGAGAGCTGCAGGCTCAAGTCGTGCTGGCTCAGTTCCCCATAACTCCAGCTTGTACATGGAAAAACCAGGATCCACAGTCCCTCTGTACCCCAAGGACCATGTGTGCAGTACAGGGCTGTGTCCTTCCTGATGCACTTCTTCTCTCCAGGGAGGGCATTTTGAAGACAGCCAAGGCACTGGTGGAGGACACCAAGGTGTTGGTGCAGAACGCCACAGCCAGCCAGGAGAAGCTAGCCCAGGCTGCCCAGTCCTCTGTGTCCACCATCACCCGCCTGGCAGAGGTGGTGAAGCTGGGTGCTGCCAGCCTAGGATCTGAAGACCCAGAAACCCAGGTGTGATTGGGTGTGTGGGCTGAGTGGAGGCTGCGGGTAGCTTACTTGGAGGGGTTGAGGGATGCAGATGTCATGTGGTGCTCAGGCTGGATCCTAAGAGTTGAGGAGAGAGGGGGCTAGGCTTTGGTTGGTGCTTGCTGAACTGAACTCCCTGTGTGCCCTGTGGTCCCAAATCTCTTACTGGTGGGCCACACCACCCTCAGCCTAAGCTGTTCTCAGCCTTTCCCTTGGTCTTGCTCTCCCCAGGTGGTCCTGATCAATGCTGTGAAGGATGTGGCCAAAGCACTTGGAGACCTGATTGGTGCCACCAAAGCAGCTGCTGGCAAAGCTGGAGATGACCCTGCTGTCTACCAGCTGAAGAACTCTGCCAAGGTCTCTGCTGGTTGTGATGGGAAGAAGGGGAAGAGGCACTGGGGCTGGAGAAAGAGAAGGGGTTTTTTCTGCCTGTGTGGGCACAGGAGCACAACTGGAGTGCAGTCAGGACAAAAGGGTAGGAAGGGACACATAAAAGGTGGAACCCAGCATGCAGAGGGGCAGTTGAGGCAGTGTGAGTGGAGTATGGGGACGGGGCAGTTTTGGACCAATCCACGGGGGAAGGACAGGTACTGGCAACAGGCCAAAGCTTGTGTGGGGATTCACCTGGCTCTCCTTCTCCTTCCATAGGTGATGGTGACAAATGTCACTTCTTTGCTGAAGACAGTGAAGGCTGTTGAGGATGAGGCCACGAAGGGGACACGGGCACTGGAGGCCACGATCGAGCACATTCGCCAGGAGCTGGCGGTGAGTAAGGCTGCGGTGCNCCCAGTGCCTCCCGCCAAGGTCTCCACCCCAGAGGACTTCATCCGCATGACCAAAGGCATCACGATGGCCACAGCCAAAGCGGTGGCCGCCGGCAACTCGTGCCGGCAGGAGGACGTCATCGCCACAGCCAACCTGAGCCGCCGGGCCATCGCGGACATGCTGCGCTCCTGCAAGGTGGGGCGGGCGGCAGCTGTAGATCCCTAGCAGGGATTTGTAGGTGGAGGCGGGGATGGTGCTGAATGTGAATTGGGGTTTCCCTGTCTCCGGGTTGCAGGAAGCCGCCTACCACCCAGAGGTGAGCGGGGACGTGCGGCAGCGGGCGCTGCGCTTCGGCAAGGAGTGTGCTGATGGCTACCTGGAGCTGCTGGAGCATGTGCTGGTGGTGAGTGTCCCCACCCCGGTTCCCAGGGTGGGCAGAGGCTGACCGTAGATTGCTGGGGTGTTCCCCAAATCCCCAAGGTCCTCTGGGCTCTTCACCTCTTCCCACTGAGGCCTTTGCACAGCCCCCTTCACTGCCTGTGCTGGCACAGTGTGTGTCCATGCCCCTGTACTGGAAGCAGATATCATAGAGCACAACAGGCTCTAAGAAAGGTATTTTGCTAACAACAGATGGAGATTAACTGGCTGCAAACAGATGGAGGCTGGAAATCAATAACACGGTAGCATAATCTTGTAAAAATACAGCTTCCAGTAAAAGTGATAGGAATAGTAGACCTCAGGCAGTGGGAAAAAAAGCATGTCATGCCCACAGCACTATGTGTGATGGACAGTGCCCACCATAGCAAAGATAATGACTGCAAGCGCCCACTGCACCCTTTTGATCCAGTCTTCCTCTGAATGAGTCCTCCCAAGGACTTCAGCTGCAACATTAGTTTATAAGAAGTAAATTAAGACTCTAGCATGGTAGAAAAGATCCAGTGAAGTTCTTCCAGTAGTTTGCATTCTTGGCAAGACCACAGAAGTGGAGTCAGGGGCACTGTGGGGATGTGCACACTCAACCCATGGTGCTGTGAGATCTCTCAGACTGGGGTCAGGACGAAGACTGACAGTGATTCAGCTCTGTGTCAAGGTTGCAGTAAGCTGGTTAGTGAGAGTCTGCTGTCTGGGATCACCAGCTACAACGTGGTGGAGCCCGGGCTGTGGTTTCCTGCAGGGAAAGCCCCCTTAGGCAGAGGGTAATCAGCACTGGCAGCAGCAGGGGGAGGTGAGCAGGAATTGATGGCTAGAAATTGAAGCTGAGTAGAGGACAAGTCAAAGGGTGGTTTTATTCAAGAGAGGTAGCCACTGGGGTACAGTTCCAAGGGGAGCAGTGAGTTTTCCATCCTCTGCATCCAGATCATATGTCTGCCTGGAAGATGCTTCAGGCACACATGAATCATGGCAGCCAAGGCTGGAGTGCTGAGTAGAAATTCTCTGGCTGACCTGTTGTTAGCAGATGATTAGGCTAATGACTTAGTGTGGCAGTGCCTGAGGTCAGTCTACTTGCAGGAACATGCCATTCCCCTGTATTTGGGTGTCACCATCCTTCTGCTGTGCAATGTGTTGACTATCATACATTGAAACATCCCTTAAAATGTTCACTGGAGGTGCCTCTTAGTAAGCTCATAGCCTCTGAGGTGCCTTCAGCTCCAGACAGAGATAACTTAGCAGTTTTCAACATGTCAGAGCAGACAGCAGGCTTAATAATAAGACACTTAGACTAGATGTGCTCATGAGGGCAAACCAGCCATCACTGTGTGCCATTAGCTTGAGTACTCTGAGCCTCACACTGCTGGTGACTCTGCTGGGAAGGCCCCACACAAGGCCAGGAAAAAGCCATGACTCACCTCAGTCCCCACAGCACTCTGGTCTGCGAAGGCAGGAGTGAAGCTCACGGGTCCTGTTTATCAGAGGACAGCACATTCCTGGGAAACCACGAGCAGGAAGGATCTAGGGGAATGGGAGGGGAGATGGCAGATGGCAGATGGGGTGCTGCCTTATTCCCCAGCAGCAGCAGCAAGGTCACTGCTGTACACTGTGTCCCCAAGGGATACAGTGCCTTCTGCAGAGCATGAACAAGTATGGTTAGGGTTCAAGAATAAGGGTTATTTGTCTCGAGCTGGAAAACGTGGCTCCCAGCAGAGAAGTGGGAAAGCCTGCATATTTCACTGGGGAGGGATTGGAATTTGAACCTCCATGGAGACTTGGTATTTGGTAACAATAGGTCTCTCCCTCCAAAAGCAGAGAGATTCTGTGGCTCAAACTGCAGTGAAGCAATTCAGGGTGGGGAGGAATAAGGTGTAAAGGGTGTGAGAAGAAGAGTCAATCTATGGCTACTCTGAGTGTAGGTGGTTCCTCTAGTTGTGGGAGCCTCATCCAGGTGCCCTGTCTTGCCCGGCCTGGCAAGGCTGGAATAAGAGCTAATGATGGCAGCACAGCTCCTCACCCAGGATCTCTGATCCTTTGTTCCCACTCCTCCTCTTGGCTGCCCTTCACCCCTCACCGAAAAGCACCCACTTTCCCCTACCCTCCCCTATCTCCCCTCCTCCTGGCTGAGGCATTCACTGCTTTCTTTTCTCTGTTCTCCCTCCTCTCTGTCAGCCGGTGAGTAAGGCAACACTGGGGTGCCTGCTGGTCTCTAACCTCAGCATGAGCCTTGCTCATGGCGTGTCTGTGTGCCCAGCCCAGTGCTGGGGTGGGACTTGCGTGTGTCCACAGGGACCCTGGGGTCCATGTGTTTGTGTACTCACCCCTGCTCTAGCTGATGGGCAGCTGCTGCCTGTGTGTGTGCAAGTCGGGCCAGCAGTGAGTTCCGTTTGTGCATACAGACCCCGTGTGCGTGCACACGTGTGCTGTGGTGTGTGCATGTGTCCCTCCAGCCCAGGGGAGCACCCTTAGGGCACTGCCTGCCACCTCACCCTGATGGGGCAGCCCTTCTCGGCTAGGGTATGCCCCTTTGCCCAGCTTGTGTTTGCAAACAAACCTCCAAAATGGGGACAGAGATGGGGATATGCTTCTGGAGCTTGAAATGATTTGTAGGGGAAAAATCTTGGTGTGGATAGCTGCTGAGTGCAGAAAGGCTTGTGTTGAGGGTCTTGTCTGTAAGATGTCCTAGAAGCTGTGGATGCAGAAGGGCTCTGGGGAAACTCATCTGTCTTGCAAACATCATTCTATCCTGGGGCACAAAGAGAATAGCCAGAATCACTTGTGAAAGCATCTCAGACATTGCCTGATGTGTACACATGTGGGAGGGGGCTGGGGGATGCCACCCTACTTCCCTGGGGAGTGCACCCCAAACAGACCTGTGAAGTCTCCCTTTTCCAGGTGCTTACATCTGCTCCTTCCCCCCAGATCCTGCAGAAGCCAACCCATGAGCTGAAGCAGCAGCTGGCAGGCTACTCCAAGCGTGTGGCCAGCTCCGTCACTGAGCTCATCCAGGCAGCCGAGGCCATGAAAGGTAAAGAAAGATCCTGCTTAGAGGGGCAGGACCACAGACTGGGATTAGGGTGGAGGGCTCAGCAGCTGCTGGAGGAGGCAGAGAAAATCAGAAATGAGGCTGCATGCAGGTGTAACCTGCTTGGCTTCCTGGTGTTCCTAGGGACGGAGTGGGTTGACCCAGAAGACCCCACTGTCATCGCTGAGAATGAGCTGCTGGGGGCAGCAGCTGCCATTGAGGCTGCAGCCAAGAAGCTGGAGCAGCTGAAACCAAGAGCCAAGCCCAAGGTAGCAGCGCTGAGCCTTGTCTGACCTTCATGCTCAGGCTGGGATGGGCTGGGGCTCTCCTCCCTGTGCTTTAGCCAGTTTTGAAGTCCCACCTGACAGCTGATCCCTCTTCCTGTACTTTTGCTGCCTCCTACATCCCCAGCTAGACTTTCCTCGGGTAGCCCATGCCCTGTGCACCCCACAACCCTTAATCCAGCTTTGTATGCTTCCCCTCAGCCCCCTGCAGCCATCCTCCTGTTCTGCTCCGTCTATCCGAGCACTCCTGCCTGAGACTCACACTCTGCTTTTGCCCACAGCAAGCAGACGAGAGCCTGAACTTTGAGGAGCAGATCCTGGAAGCTGCCAAATCCATTGCTGCAGCCACGAGTGCCCTGGTGAAGGCAGCCTCAGCAGCCCAGCGGGAGTTAGTGGCCCAAGGAAAAGTAAGGCCATAAGAAGCGAAGAAGAAAATGTAGAGAAGGGTTCTCCCTTCTTCTGGGGCTGCTTGTAACCCTCATGCCTGTGACCTGAGGTGTGCAGGGTGGTACAGTAAGGTGGGCTTACTCCTCCCCTCCTTCTTCATAGGTGGGTGCCATCCCAGCCAATGCAGTGGATGATGGACAGTGGTCCCAGGGTCTCATTTCAGCCGTGAGTATCAAGGTCATGCTGAGGGGTTGAGGGGGAAACTTTCCTGTTGTCTCCTGCTGCAAACATGAGGATGCTCTGCCCTTTTGCTTGTCGTCAGTGGAAGAAGCAGCTATCCTTCTTCCTTCCTCTCTCACATGCTGTAGAGGCTTGGTTTTTTCCATTCCATGCCCCACAACCTCCTTGGAGCTGATCAGGGCTTCTGTACCTCCCCTGACAGCCTCTCCTGATGCCTTGGGAAGGCTGACCTGAAACAGACTGAACAGAGCTAGAGAATAAAGTGGATATTTATTGAAAGGCCTTTAGGGGTACACCTTGGGCAGGACAAGAGCCTGACCAGGGCTACACCCACAGTGGACTTAAAATGCTCACAAAAATAGACCGCAGGTCACAAGGTCTCACACTTTTATGAGTTTTGGTCCATTTGCATAGTGGGCTTTAATTGTCTGATTGCAGCTTCAGGTTGAGAGGTCCCATCCTTCTTGTTTCTTCCCTCAGTCCACCGTTGTTTATGGTTTTGGGCCTGAAGGTTGTCCTTGGTCTCCAGCAGGAAAAGGATTTGTTTTGTCTACCAACCCTGTGAATTAGCACTTAATATGAGGCTCAGAACTACACCCCTACATAGCACAGAATCTGAAAAACATGGAAGCTGAAACTTAAGGCATCACTCTTGCCACAGGCACGCATGGTAGCTGCTGCCACCAACAACCTGTGTGAAGCCGCCAACGCCGCAGTGCAGGGCCATGCCAGTGAGGAGAAGCTCATCTCCTCCGCCAAGCAAGTGGCTGCTTCCACAGCCCAGCTCCTGGTGGCCTGCAAGGTGAAAGCTGACCATGACTCGGAGGCCATGAAGAGGCTTCAGGTGAGTCCTAGGCTGCCTCTTCAGCCCCTGTTGTTTGAAGGGTGGCTGGGTGTGGGGTGAGGGCATGTGGATGCTGTCCAGGGCTCATGCTCCCTGCCTGTATGCCATCAGTGGGAAGTTCATTGGAACACAGGCTCCAGATTGCTTGGATTTTAGTGCTAGCTGTGTGCTAGGCATGTGAGTGATGCCGTGCTGCTCAGCCTGACAGCATTCAGGAACAGCAACCTGGCACAGGAATCCTTGAAATGGATGCACTTCCTTACTGGCATTCAAGAGGTTAATGTGTGGGGTCCATGTTTTGTAGCACCGTTAATCCAGAGAGGCCATGGCACACAAGAGGTTAATGCCATGTGTTGGGTGATTAATGTGGGGTCTCAGCACTGGGGCTATAGGCTGGGGAGGGACAGCAGGGCTGCCTCCCAGTCCCTGCCCTGCTGCTCAGAATGAGCCAGAGCCTGGCTGGGAGCAGAAGCGCCTGAAATGGTCATGAGCGGGTGACAAGGCAGCGAGCCATGTAAAGGAATCCCTGCCTGCAGCTCCCAGCAATCCTGGCTGCCGGTCCTGCCTGCTGCTCAGTCTGGGGCAGGAGTTCCTTCAGACCCCTGGGCAGCAGTCATACCCTGGGGCTGTGACTCACACTGACACTCTCCTCCTTCCTGCTGCAGGCTGCTGGAAATGCCGTGAAGAGGGCATCAGACAATCTGGTGAAAGCAGCGCAGAAGGCAGCTGCCTTCCAGGACCATGATGAAACGGTGGTGGTGAAGGAGAAAATGGTCGGAGGAATTGCACAGGTGAGGAGTGAGGCTGCTCCAACAGGGCAGGAGCAGCTCTAGGTGCCACCACATCCTGTGCGTGCCAGTCTCAGAAGCATGTCCTACCAACCACCAGCACAGGTCATGTCTTGAGAGAGCCTCACAAAAATGCTGTGAGTTCACCCATCCCACTGAGCACCAGTTAAACAATGAGGCCTCACCTTATCCCACTACAAGTAGTAGTGGGTGGTGCTGCATGCTCCCAGGAGTGTAAAGCCCTGGCTTCTTGGTGCAGAGCCCACAGTATCCCAGCATCTATGACACATGGAAAAAGCAGAGCAGTGGGTAGAGACTGAGATCTACCTAGTGTGGGGTGCCAGAGTGCCAGTGCTGGCTCCCTGCAGCTTTGACACTTCACACAACACATGGGGCTGAGCCCAGAAGCTGTGCTGTTCTGCTTTGTGTCCAGCATACCACGCTCCCACTCCAGGGACAAACAGCCCCCATGCCCAGTGAGGCAGTGGCTGTGATGGGAGGGAAGCAGCAGCCAGAG
>VXBB01002362.1:0-102430 GCA_013399915.1 Illadopsis cleaveri
GGCAGTGTGGCCAGCACTGTCCCGGGAGGGGTAGAGAGGGGGTAGAGGAGTGCCTGGGGGACAGTAGCTCCCCAGCACAATGCTGTGGGACGCGCTCGCTGACCCACCCTCAGAAGGGGAAGAGGATTTAGGAACTCGGGGTGAGGAATGAGGAGTACAGGGTTTTAACTGGGGTCCCTGAATCTTTCCCGCATCTTTCCCCGAACTGATTCCCTCTAACGCTTTAATTATTAACTTAAACAACGGAAAAGACTTTGCCACCGATAAATTCCCCTCTAGCTGAACAATCATCAACTTGTTTCCCACTTCATCTCAAAAACGGTCAGATCTAACAGAATCTAACTTAACACACAGAAAATGCACAAAAATCCATTTAACAAAATTTTTCAAAACCACCCGTCTGAACTTAAAATTTTCCCCAACAAGGATATTTTTAACTTGGACATAAAACTCCCATTCAGAATGGGTAAGCGATGGACGGCTAAAGCTGTTTCCCATCCTGCCTTCACTCTCTCCCAACCAGTAAAAAGTCCAACGAACTCACACTCTTTTTTCACTCGTTAGCGATGAAGGGCAAGGAAAATCTGGTGGGATGTGGCCACCTGGTGTGACCGGCTGCAGTCCGATGTCTTTTGCAGGTCCCGGTCGACGCCTCTGACGTAGCTCCTGCTAGAACGCAGGGGGGTCCGTCAGAGGAGTTGGGCTGCCCAAGGCCGTGTCTCCGCCTCGCGGTCGAGGACGGCTCGCTAGGGGAACCTCCAGGGGAAGGGCCCCACGTTGGGCGACAGCTATCGCCGCCCGCCTTGGCCTCTGGCTAGGTCTTCNAATTAGAGGATTGAAACTTGGACCAATCAGGGGAAGGATCCAAAACCAACCAATCGGGGGACAGAACGAGGGTACAACACTTTGACCAATCAGAAACTATGTAATTAATATGCAAAAAAGAGCACTTTAACTGTACTAACGGAAAGTGGCTACCTATCTCAAGCATCGGTGGTTCTCCAAGGGAGTGCTGGGCGCACGGCCCTTTTCAAATCCTTTTCGGAGGCATGGGCCTCCACAACCCACCAATCTGCTCTCCGCAGCAGGCACTGCTTTCAGCTGGAAGTTTTACTCAGTCCCTAGCAGAACATGTCTGCCTCTCTCCTTCCCTTCTTTCCTTCCTCCCTTCCTCCAGCACAGCAACAGCCCAAAATGGTGCTGTGTTTGCAGAAGCAAGAGGGAAAGGGTGATGATGATCTGAGGCCCTAGGTCAGCTGTGGGGAGGATGGCTTCTGACATTGCATTTGCTTATCTAACATTGTGGTCTGTCTCAACCTTTCCCTGGCTTTTCTGGGAGCATCTTAGGGACTGCAATCACTCCACAGGCCTCCCATGTGGCCACATGGAATGTGTTCTGCACAGACTAACTAATGCACTGCATGAGGGGTGGATGCTTTTGCATGACATTATTTATGTATGAGCAGAGAAAAGGTATGCATATGGGAGGGCATGCAGGTGGAAGCCTCCCATCTGTCTCAACTATCAAAGAAGAAATCTGTAGCTTGCCTGTGCCAGTCTCTATTTGGAAAGGCTATGTCATGCATTTTCCCACACCAAAGTTGTGACAGGAAGAAGTGAGACAAATCACTCTTCATCTCACTTTTCTTCTCAAGGCAAAGCATTTGAGGGAGAGATTATTAAGTTTAGGGAGCTCTGAGATTAGAAAAAAAATACTTTAAAACCAAGGCAACAAACAAAAATTGTGAGATCACTTTAGCTTGAAGATTAAGTTCTTTATTTTTCTCATTCACGTTCCATTAAGTAGTCTCATCCTGGGTTTTTTTCTGATGGAGACTCCTACAAATCAAACAAAAACATATGTTGCTTCTCATTTGTATTTGCATGAATAAGAGAAGGGTTGGCAGAGGAGGAGAGTGGGTATAGTGTGGCAGCTTTCCTCTCGCATGAAGTAGAACATACATGCTCCTCTACATCCACTCACACAATCACACACTTGGCAGGGCAACTGAGGGAAGCAAGGGAGTTCCCAACACCCTTGCACTTACATCATTCCCCTGGTAAGTTCTGGAGTGGAAACATTTAATGTCCTGGGGTTTTAAAAAAATATTCACACACCAATGTGGCTGAAAGATAATTATACTGAAGAGAGAAAAGCATCATCCATTAGCTACAATGGGATTTTGGACTGGGCCCATAGACATAAATTTCACCTTTAATTTGTATTTAAATTCTCTGAGCCACTGTAGTATGTATGTATTTTATACCATATCTTTTCAATTCCTCAGTCTGTTTAAGCTTTTTGAGTTATATTTGGTAGATACTTGCAATTCAGTAGTTGATTGCCTGTTAGAAAAAAAACCTGGTTTTATTCCTATATAATTGCTAGATTCCTAAGTATAGCCTTCATAATTGGATGGATATGGCAATCTATGTTCACCTCTTTCTAAAAGTGCATTTTATTCTATCTCTCTTACTGAGAAAGAGGTATATCATGAAAAATTACTAAAAATATTTTCGTCCCATGTATAGCTTTAATAAAACTTCTTAAAGTGCAGTGTCTCCAATGTTTCAGTAATAACAGTACTGCCAAATTACTGTACTTTCACTAAATCACATTCCATGCCAAAACCTGAGAAGCTCTAATTCTTAGATAAAAATTTTCCTTGGGAAATTCCAAGAAGTTATTTTCTCTGAATGTGCAGTTGCAGTTCTTGGTTCAAACACAGTTGGAACAAGTCCTTTTTTAGCATGTTGTTTCCACTTTCTGCAGAATCCTTCCTGAGCAGAAGACACCTCTTCCCCACTCAGGCACTGGAAGATTTTCCAGAAGAGCAGAGTCAGTGATGTGGTTGTTGTATCCTTGCCCTCTTTCTGCTTGGGTGCTTTACATTTCTTCCTTTGTTTGTTATTAGAAATTTTTTTCTATCTTTAGCATTTTCAGCTAGCCTAGGCCTCATTCTAAGTCCACTCCAAAATCAGGATGAGTGTAGCTGTCACGTAATATGCATTATGTGATCATATAGGCAGAAAAAAAAGTGGTAAAATATAAGTAAATATATAATATAAAATTAAAAAATATGGTCAGATAATTGAGATAGCCACCCCAAGATAGAAGTTTCAAGTATTGTAATTACATCAGCATGCACATTGTGGACTATTATTCTTACAACAGACGGAAACATTTCAGACTATCAATGTAGAAATTCAGTCTTGCATCCTTGCTTCAGTGTACAGAAGCCTGGCAAAATCATAGCCCAAAACATAGTCAGTTCAACTGAAACTCATTTCTTTGGGAAAGCTGTAAAGGATCCATCACACCAAAGACTGGTGCATAGAGAAGTTGCAGTGTCAGCCAGTGGTTTTGTTCAAGATGTGAACTCTGAAAGCCCACAAAGTTCAGTGGAGACCAGAGACTGAGTGTTTCAGCTGCTCAAGCTTACAGCCAGAGTTCATTGACTTTGTCATGGCTGGATTCCAAAAATCAATAAAGTTTTCTAAAATAAATGTGATGATTAGAGTAATGAAATTATTTGCCTTCCTGGAATGTTGGAGTATTTTTTTAAATTGTATTTCTCCCTAATGGCATGTTTAAATTTGTGCCTTAGAATTTGCTGATGTACTTAGCTTAACTTCTGACTCATCTTTCTCGTAGAATCATAGAATGGCATAGGTTCAAGAGAATTTAAAGGTCATCTCTTTCCAACCTTTCTGCCAATGCCTTTCACTACACCAAGTTTCTCTAATCTCTATTCAAACTGGCCTTGAACACTTCCAGGAATGGGGCATCCACAACTGCTGTGGACAACCTGTTCCAGTGCCTCACCACTCTTATAGGAAAGAATTTCTTCCCTGTATGTAATCTAAACCTGCCCT
Source organism: Illadopsis cleaveri (assembly GCA_013399915.1). Taxonomy (NCBI): domain Eukaryota; kingdom Metazoa; phylum Chordata; class Aves; order Passeriformes; family Timaliidae; genus Illadopsis; species Illadopsis cleaveri. The sequence goes on from VXBB01002362.1 coordinate 3,877, forward strand.
CTTTCAGTTTAAAGCCATTCCTCCTTGTCCTATCACTACATGCCCTTGTGAAAAGTCCCTCTCCACTTCTCTTGTAGCCCCCTTTAGGTTCTGAAGGGCTGCAAAAAAGTCTCCCTGGAGCCTTCTCTTCACTGTTAACCCAATCTCTCTCAGCCTGTCTTAATAGGAGAGGTACTCCAGCCCTCTGATCACCTTTGTGTTCCTCCTTTGGACTTCCCCCAGCAGGTCCATGTCCTTCTTTCAGGGGGCCCAGACTTGGATGCAGCACTACAGGTGGGGTCTAACGAGAGTGGAGTAGAGGGGAAGAATCCCTTCCCTCACCCTGCTGCCCATGCTGCTTTTGATGAAGTTTAGGGCACATTTAGCTTGCTGGGCTGCAAGTGCCCATTGCCAGGTTACATTAAGCTTCTTGTCCATCAATACCTGCAAGTCTTTCTTCCCAGGGCACCTCTGTCAAGGGGAGAAATTAATCCAATCCATTCTCTGCCCATCCTGTACTTATGCTTGGGATTATGCTGACCCAGGTCCAGGACCTTGCACTTGGCCTTGTGGAACTTTATGAGGTTTGCACTGGCCCACCCCTCAGTCCTGTGAAGATCCGTCTGGGTGTTATCCCTTCCCTCCAGCGTGTCAATTCTACCACAGAGTTTGGTGTTGGCAACCTTGCTGAGGTGCATGTGATGCAGCTGTCCATATCACCAAGACAGATGTGACACAGCTCCCATCCCAATACCAACCCTTGGGAACGTAACTCATCACAAGTGACTGATCTCAACTCTTTGAATGCCATCCAGCCAATTCCTTATCCACCCAGTGGTCCATCCATCAAATCCACATCTCTCCAGTTTGGAAAGAGGCTGTCGTGCAATACAATGTTAAATGCTTTGCACAATTCCCGGTAGATGATGCCAGTTGCTCTTTTCTTATCCAGGAATGCTGTAACAGCATCACAGAAGACCACTGAAACTGTCAGGCACCAATCTTCCCTTAATGAAGGAAAATTAGTATTCCTGGTTTCGTGTAAATACTGAGTTATTTACACATGACATGTTAAATGTTGTTTGGCTTTTAGATCCATCTGAAGAAGCAATTCTGAAACTGATTTGTGTCCAGTGAAGGTCAGCTTGGAAACTGTGTTTTTAAGACCTGTGGATTTCATGTGCAACTGGACGCACTAACAGTGGAACTATTCCACCACCTTTAATGGGATTTCTTAACAGTGGGAACTGAAATCAGTCTCCCTGGGGATACTTTGGGTTATTAATCTTCTGCAGTTTTCAAAAGGATATGGCAGTTGTCATCCATTGAGTGTGTAATTAAAAAAGTTTTATTCCTCTTAATTTCCTGATAGTTCTTCATGGTGTGACTTCTGCTGTGTTTTGGGCATCAATTTTTCAAATACAATTAGTGAAACTCTTTACCATATGCACCTGTTTTCTGATGCAAACAGGCTAACAGCCACAGAGCAATAATGGTTCCAGTGAAATGACATCTTGGAATTCAAAGTGCTGCACATGACTAGAATGTGGTTGTACATTCTAACTTGTGATGCTTTAAAAGAAAGAAAAAACACCTTGATGTATCCAGATTCAGATATTTGGGCCTAATAGAAGAATTATAGAGAACATTTTGCAAAGACTGTACTTAAATTTCGAGCAAGAAGTTATTATTTGAGTGCTGCCAGACTTCATCCTCTGCCCCATTCCGTCCCCACTCAGATTCTTATACCCCATGACCACAGAATGAACTGTTTCAATGAAAAAGAAAACGTAATTAAAACTATTTTTTTAGGTTATAAAAAGTTGTAAATATGAATGTATATAAGCTGATTTAGTCCATGTATAAAACCTCAATTTAGATATGAGGCGACTTTCTTTTACTTATTACTTGCATTTCTACTTTGAAAAAATCAGCATGGCGGTAAAATTAAATGCATCTGCTGACGGCTATCTTAATCAAGGTATTCAGCTTCATATCGTTTTTAGGCTGGATACCATAATGAGAATATTGCAGCTATATTTTTATTTCAGATAATTGCATGTTTTCTGACTGCAGTTTGTGACTGTGGAAAAAGCAAGGCCTAAAACAAAGAGTAGATTAAATTTTCAATGAAATCACAACAAAAGCTTGTTAACAAAAGGTGCCCTGCAGGGCTTTTGGTTCATAATATATGTTTTGATACTTTAGCGTCTTTGTTAGATTTTTCTTCTTTTAACACACACACAAAAAAAAAATGTTAGCAGTTAAGCCCTTACAAAACCAGCTGTCAGTTAAATTCCAGACCATGCATATTTTGAGCATGCTTTGTCTAGCAGGAAGTTATCCTGATGAACACAGTGGTTTTGTGATATTGACTAATCAAGGAGCTTCAGTAAACTGCGTAAATAACAATACTTTTAATACAGTACTTGACATTTTTCATCTTTTCAGATTCTTTATGTACTGAAATTATTGATCTACTCCTTCAATCAAACCCACCTTGACTCCAGTTTACTGCTGTTTGCTTTGTATTACTGATTGTGTTGGTGCATTGGTGAGCACAGTGCTGCTTCTTATGCAGACAAAGAGTAAATCTTTCTGGATTTCAGTGGAAAGGGCATCAGCCCTTGTCTGTGATGGCCGAGGGGTAAAGCAAAGCCAGTGAAAACAATTGGAAAACAACTTACTCAGCCTTGAGAAAGGTTCATATTTTTTAAAGCTTTGTTTACTGCTTTTTGCTGTTGTACTCTTGTTTGCTGCTTCCCCATTTCTTTTTAACACATCCTACCTGATTCTGCTAGTTCTGCTATAAAAAAAAAATTGAATTTGATTTCATTTATTAAAGACTATTTTACAATTGAGAAGGTAAACGACAAGGAAAAAGAAATTATCAAATTATTGCATTAAAATGAAGGAGGTTTTCATTTCGGTTTTGTGACTTGCTATGGCAGTTTTAATTTATTCAACACCATGCTTAAAATAATTTTTGAAAATAAGGTATTTCTTACTTTAAAAATACTAGGTACAGCTTTGTCCCAGTTCTGAACAAACCTCTTTCTTAGCTCCCATGCAAGCACCTTTTTCATACATGCTACTTTTCATTTTGTTGGGTTGGTTTGAATTTTTATTCAAAGCACCTCTTCTATGAAGGCAGGCTGAGAGAGCTGGAGTTGTTCAGCCTGAAGATGAGAGAGAGATGAGGGAGACCCTATAGCTGCTTTGCAATGACTAAAGGGGCTGACAAGAAAGATGAAGATTGACTTTTTAAAAAGATGTGTCATGATGGGATAAGGGGGAATGGCTTTAAACTGAAAGAGGGTAGGTTTAGACCAGATGTAAGGAAGAAATTCTTTCCTATGAGGATGGTGGGGCACTGGAAGAGATTTCCCAGAGTGCTTGTGGAGATCTCATCCCTGGAAGTATTCAAGGCCAGGTTGGACAGTGCTCTGAGCAACCTGGTGTACTGAAAGGTGTTGGCAGGGGAGTTGGAAAAAGATGATCTTTAAATTCCCTTTCAACCCAAACCATTCTGATTCTGTGATCTCTACTATAAACTGAAACAATAAATTTATAACTTTTAGAAAAGTAGTTTTTAATTTAATAAAAACTAAATTAATTTAATAAAATTAATATTTTTTTATAAACAAACACCCATGACCATAGTTTGAAAACAAATTGCTATTATAAATGCTCTTACATGGGACCTCCATTGTGCCAGCATTGCAGAGCCCAGGAGAAGTGAACTCTGCCCCAGAGAGGTTACTGTCTGGAACTCTAATTTTAAAAAGAAACACGGCACAGAAATGTGCTAAATCCCTTGCCTATGAACATACATTTGCTGCTTACAGAAGTGGTGTGCCAGTAAAAAAAATGGACCTCAACACATGCTCAGCTTCCAGTTATTTGCATGGTTTGACCTGACCTCAGCTCTTGAAATATTCAAGGCCAATTGGCATAGCACAAGAAGCATAGGTCTTGGGAAGGAAATAGAGTGATGCATGTTTTCAATGACAGTAAACAAGCTAGAAATATCTTATTTGATTTTTAAATTATATAGTGAGTTGAAAGATCTGGAATTTAAGTGGGAAACAATCAGTTTTAAATTGAATAAATTTGATCTGGAGGGTCTGGAGGAAGACAGCACTGGCAATGTCATTTTTAATGCATTAGTTGTCAGGATGAAAGTTCTCTCAAAGACAGGTCAAGATTTCTTGTCTAAGTTTCTCTCCAGTATTCTGCCACATGGAGTCTAACCTACTCATGTTTGTAAACATTATAAATAAAGTATAATATGATTATGAGTGTTTCTCAAGTATTCTTTCAATGTCTGATACAAGCTTGATCAAGCTGCATGAGCATGCCTCTATCTATTATAAGGCATTTTCTCTTTCAAAATGTGGTGCAACCGATATGAATGTCTTAAATACTAAGGATTTAAAACTGTCTCTATCTTTCAGGTTGATCATAGAATCATTAGGTTGGAAAGGACCTTTAAGTCCAACCATTAACCCAGCACTACCATGTTCACCACTAAACCTTGTCCCTAAGTGCCACATCTACATGTCTTTTAAATACCTCCAAGCTCTTCCCTGGGCAGCCGGTTCCAATGCTTGGCAAACCTTTCAGTGAGGAAATTTATCCTAATAGCCAATCAAAACCTCTCCTGACACAAGTTGAGGTTGTTTCCTCTTCTGTCATTTTTTACAGAGACTGACCCCCACCTGTCCACAGCCTCCTGTCAGGCAGCTGTAGAGAGCAATAAGATCTCCCCTGGGCCTTCTTTTCTCCAGGCTAAACAACCATAGCTCCCTCAGCCATTCCATATACTTGTGATATGGACTTGTGCTACAGACCCTTCAAAGGTTTTATTGCCCTTCTTTGAATATGCTCCAGCACCTCAAGGTTAATCCAGATTCAGGGCAGTACCTATGGAGATCTTAAGCATTGTTTCCTCAGGGTAGCTTACTTGAAATTTTAGCTGATATACTGTACTTATGTTAGCCTTTAATTATTTGAACAGGAAAAGTTTTGGTTCATAGTAGAATAATTTGCAGTGTAGAACATTATCTTAGTTTTAATTAAGATGTTTTAGAACTTTTAACTTTTCCTCTTTTATGCATCTGAACAGGTAAAATTATCTGAACTGCTGAAGTTTTTTTTTATGGAAAGTAAAAAATTTATACTTTCTCCCAAAGCAAATTCATATACAAGATGCAAGCACAGACAAAAGCATCTGAGATATGTGATAATTGTATTTCAAAGAATGATTGTTTTATGTTTCAGAAAGGTGGGACTTAGAATTAAGCTTCTGTTTAAAGTGTTGGATAGCAAAGTTTGTCAACCTATTGTATGACTTCCAGGTCTTCCTTCCTGAAACATTTCTGTGAAACCACATACCGATGTCTTCAGTTAGGAGTACCACTTCTTGTGCCACAAGATCTTTCAGTGACTACAATATATGTTGGCTGGTTTCAAAAAGCATACACTCTCTTTTAACCTATACACAACCTCAATTAGTGTTCAGGTCAGTAAGTGGGAAGACATTTATAGAATCAATCATTTTGGGTTAAGGAGTACACATACTGCAAGTGTACTAATGGAATGGAAATAATGCCTGGAACATCTCCAGAACAGTCACAGTCTCAATGGAGCAATTAAATATGTATGAAGAATGTTTGCAGTGAAGTTCAAACACATCAGCCTGAGGCTTATTTTTTGGTTTAATTTATTCTCTTCCTTTCTGTTCACTGCTGCTTGGTGATTCAAAAACACTTCTGCACACTGCCTCCTGCCTCATCTGTGTATACACTGACTGACAGATACGGTGACAGTTGCTATTTTTAATCACTATCTCAGGAACAAGGAGTAGACTCTACAGTAGGAAAGTGCAGGGTTAGTATTGAGGTTAACAGTTTTTATTCATTAATGAATTCGACATAATTCACAGTATGGAAAATAGTCTTCAGATTTAATTCAGGCAGTGTTTGAATATTTAGCAAGACTTCTTACTCTGAATCTATTGGTGTTATTAGAGTATTACATGATATGCCCTGTATTCTATATCTTCATATCACTGCTTTTAATCTTCATGAAAGAGATGTCCTGCAGTTAGAGGCTGCTTTTTTTATATCATTGTGAATGCCAGCACTCCTTAAAGAGTGAGTGGCTCTGTTTCCTGGTAATTCTTGTTCTTCGTAAAATATGTGAAAGGACTTGCTATTTTCAGCTTTCTCTGCTGTTTTGAGCCGTAAATAAAACCAAACTATCTGGGGCTTTGTAAAGCATGTTTGTTTCCTTTGATGGGTGCAAGATCTATGATTTGTGACTGATCAGAGAGCACCAGTGTATTAGCTGGTTCATCTGTTATCAATTCACGTGCTATGAGTAAGTGCAATTGTCATGTAACCAAGCGTAGAGCTATTGGCAAAGCAACTGAGCAAAGAGAGCCTTTTAAAAGGATTACTGGTAATGTAATTACTTGTGGAAGATGTATGGATATCTCCTGAATGAAAATACCAGCATCTTAATATGTTGTTTAAGCAATACCATTAGTGGAACGAGAGCTTGTGTTCCAGTAATGACATACTCTGCTGGTAGCTAATGGCACAGTGAAGCAAAGGCATTTGTGTGAAGTAAATACTGAACTAAAGCCAGATATGTGCTTTTGTTTCTTTATATAGTTTCAGGGCTGTTATTGAAGCAAAATTTACTTTCTAGTGACACTAGCATTATTTTATTAAATGCAATGGGATTTTGAGGCCTCAGAATTTCAGTAGATTTTGTTTAGGTCTGGAGGAAAATCTTTTTATATCTATAGTCAATCTATAACTGCTAATAATATAAATAATTTTAATGAAAGAAATGTGCTGTTAGTATGACCCCTATTACCAGAGATAGCAGCATTATGTCATATCATTTAATTTTATAAAGAAGCAGAATGTATTTAGGGCCTTCAATTCAGGCACAGAATAAGTAATCTTGGTGAAGTTGCAAAATTAAGAAAATATTTGTGCTTCTGAAGGGTTGTTGTCAATGGCTTTTGATACTGACTTTAACCATCAAGATGATTGACTTTTCTTAGTGAAAAGATACATTTGCATGTGTTTAAATAAGCACCTGTTTTTCATCTTTTGAAAATCAGTGAGAAAAGCCCAGTAGTCATCAATGAAACTTTAATCCTCTTTTAGATACTGACAGACTTTTTTTTTAAAGTTAGGTGTAGGGGATGCTTTTCCTTGAAGTGGTTAATAAGCTCCATGGTATCCATAAAAATAGATTACTGAAGCATACAATGATAGCTGTCCTGTTTGATTTGTTTAGTCTTAAACCCTTTTCTCACCTTTGATAGTACTTCCCTCTTAGAACTTCCATATTTCTTTCTTCACGGTGTTGGTTCATATCTTCTCATTATTCAATAAGCAAAATTCTGATGCTTGGTGCATGTTTATATTTTTTGTTGTTTCCGCCTAATCAGGCTCCTTTTTACATTAATTTATTGAGTTTTGCTCTTGGTTTGTTTTTTTCTTAAAGACCTATTTTCTGAGCAATTTTTTTTTTAGTAATAACAATATTATTAACATGTATATCTTTATGATTCTTGTATCAGAAACCTGATTGGGTTATTGGTTGTGATATGTGGGCAAATAATCTGGCTTATCAGTGGCAGAAGTTACATACTTATCTTGCGTTATACACCCTTCTAAACTTTAATGTGTTTTCTGACAGCAGGTTTTGACTCTCAGTGTAGGAACAGACTAAAGAAAAGCTGACACTAATATCTAGGTGTATGTAGTCAGAAAGCATAGGAAAAGTGCTTTACCCTTCTGGGAAAATCAGTCATAGCCAAAATATTCATACCTTACTTAACCATCTGAATTTACTATCCTATATTTATTATTTTAAGCATCCAAATATATAAAAAATTATCTTGAATTTGACCTACATCAGATTTGTGGGGCTTGCAGTACTCCAGATAATCATACCATTTAAATATAATTCTCTGGCTGTGGTTTTAGGATCCTTCAGCCACAAACTAAAGTTTTATCATAAGCTCTTCCTATGGACCTTGTGAAAATTTTAACTATACATCCATCTTGTCAAGCTACTTATTATGCTCATTTTTTGTGTTTTCTGATCAGTTTGGAAATAGAAACAGGTTAAAAAAAAAATAGGAGACAGGCATCACTACTTTGCAAAGCCGTTATTCATTTTACCTGCTCAGTTTTATCATTTTTGTTTTTAAGATCGTTCATGCTACATGGATACCTGCAGTGATGTGACTTCCTGTGATTGAGGCAATTCCCAGTACAAGGGCAAAACCAGAGCTCCTTGAACTGAGAGGAGAAGGATTCAACTTTCATATGTCCCCCTGCATAAGCAGAAAGAGGAAAAAAGATATTATTATCCTGTTTGCAAATGCCATCTAAGGTCTGAGCTTTGGATGGTTTCAGGAACCTTTTGGCCTTGTGACACAGCTATGCTCATTAGGACAGTGGCAATCAGGGCTCAGTTTTATCATTTTCTTTGCAACATGAACAAACTGAATGAGCATTAATAAGACTCTAATTGGCACCAGGTGTGACTATGTTATAAAACAACCCAAAATTAAAGAAGCATTTCAATTTGCTACCTAATGTTAAGTTTTTCAGTATAAATGAAAGAAAACTAAGCAATCACTAGCAGGCCTTGGGTTGCAAAAAGAATGGGCTTTAAAAATCACTGCAAAGTGTAATAATGTAAGTAGAAAGCTCTGGAGGTGTTTTTAAACAATTCCTTTTTAAAGAGCACCTAGGTCAGACTTATTTGGAATGAAATGGATGTCAAGATCCAAGGTGTCAACACAGCAGGCACACACAATACCAGCATAGTATGTTAAGCAGGAGCTAAGATTTTAATCAGCTTTCACAGGTCTTAGGGTACTAGTTTGTCCAAACTTTTTGACTTTGTGAGCTGTTCTGTTATGATCTGTCTGAAAGAGATTTGAGGACACTTTTCCACATGGTCAGTCCAGCTAGAAAATAGTCTTTATTCTTCAGACTGAATTATGAAAACCTCTTTTTTGGTTGGTTTGTTTGTTTTGTTTTTTTCCTAAAGAAAGAGGTGATCTATACACTGTATTTGAATTATGCTTTGTAGCCAAAACCCTTCGTATGTTCAGTTATTCCCATTCAAGTAAAGCAATAGAGGTTTGCTAGTGTCATTCATGACACATATCTCATCCTTTAAACAAATTTGATGCAAATGTAATTACAGAAATCTAAATATAATTAAATATGTGTTTTCCCAGCATTTAGATTTATGCAAATTCAAGGAAAGTATCTTTTGATTGACAGAGAAATTGGTAACAGCATTACTGTCTGGAAGCATTGTTAAAATTTATTCTAGCAGCATATTCTCAAGAACTTGTCAGCTATAGAATATTCTGAATGAAGTTAAGAGCAACTTGCTTGGCAGGCAGGTGGCTTCAGAGAAGATGTTGTGGCATTTTGCAATTGCTGTTCATAAAACAACTAGTGGTCACTCCAGTCCTGTATAATCCATATCTGAAGCCACCTTTAACTGCAGAATGAAATGACTGCATTGGAAATCATTTTTTATAGCATCTATGAACACTTTTCAAACTAAAAAACCTAGCTGATCTAGTATAACATTTAACAGTATTTGGAGACTTTTAAATGTAAATTCTGTTCTTCCCCAAATAAATATCAGAATACTCCCACTGTGTACCAAAAATCTGCTTTAACTTAGTGAAGGTGGCCACTGTCTCAGTTGAGATAGATTTTTTTTTTTTTAAGTAGACATTGATGGGGTTATCAACTCAGAAAAGTCTGTGATAGATTGCCAATAATGGCAGGAAAGGCCCAGGGATGATTGTAAGTCACATTTATCTTTCATGGCCTCTTAGCTAGAGATGACAGTTATTTTCAGGGCTCCCAGGAAGAACATAAAGCCAAAAACCTCATTGAAGAACTGGTCAAATTAATTTCATATCAGCTCTGTACGATAACTGAATACCTTGGAGAAAACTGAAGATAATACTAACAAAGTTAATCCAAATGACTAAATGAAGCTCTCTGAGATGTTATATCTAGTCCCCAAAGCTGTCTTCCCTCTTAGAACCTTTGTGAAATGGATGCAGTTATTTGCAATACTAAAGTCTAAAAATGTGGCTGATTCTAGTCTCTCCAGTGGTTGATCAAAGAAGCCAAGTGCATCCATTTATTCCAAATTCTGATTTGTTTCAAAGTCTCATCAACAAGACAAATGTTCCCTCTTTAGAGAGAAAGTGAGATCCTGCAAAATATAGTCCTTCCAAAAGTATTCCTCTAGCTTCTCACTGTGGGTGCTTGCTGGAGATTGATTGAGCAATCATATAAGTGGTGGGGTGGCAGCTTGTAAGCTTTTATGCTTGTCAAACACGTGTTGAAGTATTTTACAGGAAAGGTCACAGAGCCGTAAAACTAGAGGTGACACAATCAGTGAGGAGTGAAAGTGTTTAAGAGAATATTAAACATGGAATATATGTTTAACAAAATTCGGTCAGCACAATCTCTGTTGAACTTGGGGACTCTTTAACAACCTAAACTATTTTGAGCACAGTATAATCTTGAAAGCAAAGCAAAATCTGATGTGCTATTTGGGTCTTTAGAGATAAACTGGATGGATACCTAACCTCACCTAGGTGTGGCCCCTTGTCCAGACAGCTCGTCTATTGCTTGGGCAAGATTAAAGGCCTGTCCCCAGCTTGTAGCTTGGGTCTGGTGCAAGAATTACCTTGTTGGATAGCCGTAAGTGGTGATCACTTAGTCTTTAAGTCTTTCTAAAAGATGGTTATAACCCTAAAGTGGATACAAGAGAGAAAACTGTTGGAGAAGAAACAAATGCCTCTGATTATACCCCAGAAAAAAAAAGAAAACTGATGGTTTTTAGCACTCCCTCTCAGTCCCTACTGCCTGAACTCTGCAGTGTCATTCAGCAGTCCAGTACTACTCTCCTGCCTTAAATCCTGCTGAGGGGTCCTCAGTCCTTTGCATTAGTCCCAGATCAACAAAAAATGCTCAGATCTTAGGTCCAAAGAGGCTCTATTACAAGTTACAAACTCCATGGAAATCCATTCAGAACTAAGTCAGGCAAAGTGGATAGGTAAGGAGGAAGAAAGAGGTCTAAAATTGAAAGAGTACTAACTGCTAAAAGGAAACTGTTTTTGTTCAACATAGAATTATGTGACTGAGATGGTAAATTCTGAGCATTTTAACATTAAGTCTTTCTTGTTAGGAGGTTAGAAGTTGAAGAGACCAAGGTTGGAAGGTAAAAGATGACAAATTATTTCTGGAGGAAAGGATCTTTGCTTACACTTTGTTGGAAACCCTGCAATAAAACTTTCGATTGCTGTTTTTTAAGAAAACGAAAACATTCAAATAACCATCATTATTGGTTAAAATGTCATTGATAAATGTTTCTTATCCATGGGAAGGAATTTCTCATCAGAGCTAGTGAGACCCCAGTCTCCTCAGGGTAGCCGGTATCAAGATGATCCAATCCACATGGGTTGCTGATCTGAGTCCCTGCACATCTCTTTGCAGGGCAGCTGTGGGACAAGCCTTAGCCTGGATTTTACTACATCTTTGCTGAGTTCCCTGAATATTGTTATTTCTTCCAGGATTTATCTGGTTTCTGTTTAATGGAACAATTTGGAAAAGAGTGCAGATTAGTCTCAGGATAGAGCACAGGACTTTTTCTGAAATACTGAAAAGCTTGAGGGGGATAACTATTTCCTGGAAAACTCAAAGTTCACCCAGTATGCATCTGGTTATCTTTGTGAATTTAGCCATAACTATTCCCAAGTTCCCTTGTGCACCTTTTTCTTGGAAATTCCTAATGTTTACCTTCCACTGAAAAAGTGATGATATTCATATTGTCACAGAGCTGAGCATATAATTATTGGAACAGCACTGGCTGTCAGGATGTATTTTGGTGAATCTCATTATTAACTTCTTTTTGTTCAATCTTATTTCTAGTCATGTTAGAAAGGTTAACTTTCCAGGAAGTCAAAATCACAGTAATTTGCATGTGATTTTTCTTTGTTTCTTTCTTAAGAAGACAAGTGTCAGCCTTATACTGGAACTAGCTCAACTTGTGAAAAATAAGACATATGAACTTTTATTTTCTAGACAACTTTTGAGTTGGTATCAATTCTCTTGTCATCCTGTCATTCACTTTCTTGGAAGGGGTTGGCTCCATCTTCTTGCTTACCTCTCCAGAGGCATTTGGTGGGGGGCAGCTGTTTGTTTCTCCCATCCTCCAGGCTCTCTTCATGGGACAAGTGCTTCAGCCCCTAACCAGTAAAGCTTTAAAATACTCCACTTTAAAAAGCTCCACTTTAGTTTATTGGTGGTTTTTCTGTATGGTTGGCCAAAAACTGGATGTGATATTCTGGATATGAGCAAAGTAATGTCCCTTGATCTATTGGTTGTGCCTTTGTTATTGCAGCTCTGGACACTGTTGGGACTTCTTTGCTGCCAGCAGACATGCCTGGCATGCACTCAGCTTGCTGTCTACTAATGCCCTTTTATAACTGAGGTAAATTTTATATTATTTGAAAGATTTTTGACATAAAAATATGTTGTTCAGGAAGCAAGATTAAAGGGGTTTTTTTTTGTTTGTTTTGTTTTGCAGATGTTTTGGAAATACATTTAATCAAAATATAATCAAGTTGTTAGGTGAAAGATCCTGTATTTATTTAGAATGTTTTGGAAAAAAACATTGAAGAGCAGTTCAAAACAGTTACAATTATATTTTACTGCGATAGGGTTTGCACAGATATAATTGTAAAAAGCACAACATCTTGATGAATGAGAAACTATATCCCACAGATATGATGGTGTATGAAGCCTATAATAATGAGAAATTTCTTCTTCCATAGAAGTACTGTATAGATAAATTATACAGCTAATCTAATCTAGAACATAGAAAGCTATTGAACTATTATATTTAGTTTGTTCTAAATTCGCAATGTATTTTAAGTTTCAGTTGTGGATGTAATATGTTGTCTGAGAAGCCCTGAGAATATGTGTGTACTGTACAGGTCTCTTACCCACTTATTATAAATGTTTTCTAAGAGTAGCAACATGACATTATCTGGGCAAGGACAACATGTTCCATATGTTCTGCTTAGATAAAATAGTTTCCGTTTTTATCCTTTATGTTTTGTAACTCATAGAATCATAGAAATATTTCTGCTGGGAAAGACCTTTAAGATCTTTAAAGTGGTATTGATGCAGGGCATGACTTAACCCTGGTGACACCTCCATGCTGGATGGACCATTGTCCTCATCACTGATGGGTTCCACTTGCAGGGTCTCACACCTGTTACACCTGGGGACAGGGCAGTCCCAGAGGAGACAGGCCTGCTGCACCGGGCAGGGACTCGTCACAACTGCCCCTGTCCCTTAAGGCACTGTGCTCAGACAGGCAGAGGGAGGGCAGGGAATCCTCCAAACCATGCATCCTATCTGCCTGCTGGGCCTGTCCCAGGGAAGGCTGGATGTGATTCCAGCAGTCTCTCTCTCTGACCCTCTTTCCTGTCCCTCATCCCACGTCCCTCCTGCTGCTGCCGTCTGGTGCTGCCATGGGAGCTGGGCACAGCCTGGCACCGCAGCAGCAGCAGCAGCAGTGTGTTCCCACTGAAGCTCTGTCTGAGTAGCCGTGTCCTTCGTGGTGGCTGCAGAGGTCAGAGGGGCCATGGCTTTCTGCTGGGTGGATGCTACTGCTCCTTGGTTGAGCTGCAGGGCTAAAGTGCCCTTCCTGCACATCCTTCTGTGACAAGTGCTACCTGAACTGATGCTCCACTCACTCCCTGTGTGCCCACCCTGCTGGCTTCAGTCCTGGTCGCTGCTCCTCCTGTGGGCTTCTTTCATACATGGGAGGGCCTGGATGCTGGTGCTCCTTGCTCTGCCCTGGTCCCATCAGCAGTTGTTATGGTATTTGAGGGCTCCTGGCAGCTCTCTTGTCTCCCTCTGAGGTTCCCCCAGTTTGGGAATCGTCCTGGCTCTGGAGCTGCTTCATTGGTGACTGAGTGATACTTTTATTATCACACGTACCATGGGAAGTTTTATGGGGTCTGTTCTTGGTTTTTTCCCAAAAAATTGCGGGATAATTTTAAGACTGCCTCATCAAAATTCTATGTGAAATAATTTCAGTTTTCTAAAATATTTTTTAAAAGCAAGTAAACCTCAACTTTTCAGTGACTGCTTTTGACAGTTTCTAAATACAAATTTTCCATTATTTTATTCAAATATGAGCATTGTTATTCCTACATAAATAGATTTGGTTTTCAATTCAAAAATTCAAAGGCTTTTTATTGCTTTCTTTAAAGAAATTAAAACATCAGGAACTGACTTCAGTTTTGAGATTCAGGTCTGGGTTCCGATGTCTGGTGTTTATGTGTTGATCATGGCTATCAACATGCCAGCTCTGACTACAGCTAATGGAGCCATGGCCAATGCAGATGATGGTCATTCAGCTTGCTACAGGTAGAAACTTATCTGTAATCACCTGCATAATTTTCCAGACTCTCTCATTTGAATAAAGGTGGGATTCAGATCCCTAAACACAGGCATTGACTACTACTTAAAATGATTTGGTGTATTGAAATAGTGCACAGGCCTGGTGGACATGACACAGAGCTCAGAGGAGACCTTCTGTTGCAAGGTTTGAAGACCAAACAAGGAACTCCACAGCAGCCCAAATCATAAGTTTGGTTTGGGTAACCAAATCTCATACTACATCTCTGTTGACTGTAATGAGAGATTAGAAATGTTAACTCACATTTAGACTTCTGAAAAAACAACTCTATGGTTAAGTTTCTGGCTGATTCTGAATTGCTTATAGAATGTTTTAATTGCGCTTAACTAACCCATATGTAAAAACAATCTCTTTAAAAAAAAAATAATGATAAGGTTTTTTGCTTGGCTCTAGACAAAATGTAGCAGACCTCACTGTGATTTGGGAAAAAATTGGAATAAACTTAATGCAGAAAAGAAATAGGGGTCTAGAATATCCTGAAGGAAGCATTCAGAGTGTTGTTTATACAGTAAAACATTGATCAGGTTTCAAGTTCCATTAGTGGTGAAATAAACTGTGAACACAAACAATGCAAGTAAATTCAGCAATTGAGAAGTAATTATTTATTAATGAAAGAATCAGTTTATTAATGAATTAATTTTTACCACTTTTCTGACTAAGATGTTTTCAATTGCGTCTTCTGAAAATCAATCTGTTTGTTTTAAATCAATCATCTAGAAATCCAAATAACTCAGATTATAGACAGGATTGAAAATGTGGTGTTAAATCCACACTTACACTCTTCCTTTTAATAATTGAATAATATGTCTCAATTCAGGAAAATCAAGGAGGTGTTGAGATATACTTCTAGCTCTAGATCTGAAAAGCTTAATTTTAGGCTTTTAGAATAGCATTTCAATTACCATCTTAATGCATTTGAAATAGGTTTTTCCTTCTAAATCTTAAAACATGTATCTTTTCCATTTCAAAAGTTTTTTCCTGTTCTATGTTGCCATGAATTTAGGACTTTACTGAGTATTTCATGATAACTGAGAAATGGAGGCCAAGAACATTTTCTTCTCATAACTAGTTTCTAGCAGTTGCTGAGGGTGCTGGAAACATGAAAGCCCAAGTCCCTGTTTTTGTATGTTTTGGCATATGATCCCATGTCCTGCTACTATGATGAGCAGCTTTTACCTCACTCTGGGACTGGGAATAACTTAGCACTAAGATACTTGGGTGTAGGAAATCTGTGTCCAGAGGATTGTTGACTCATGTCATGACTAATGTTAACTCATGTACAAAGTAGACCAGCTCCAGCTAGAGGATCTGAACAAATAGTACCCTGTAGCATGTGAAAATCTTGTTATTGCATCCGGCTGGCCTCATTAACACTAATATTCAAATAGCTGGTCTGACTTACTCAGAACAGGTAATGCCCTCTGCACTGTTCATCTGGACATCTTGTGTAACTGAGATGCTGCCCTAACTCCTCAACCATAATGCAGCGCAGGAATTGTGCCCAGTTCTGACATAACTTCCCTCACATTACAGACATCATCCCTTTCAAAGGTAAATTTTACACATTGATGAACAGCCCTTGTCTGAATATAAACCATTTTTGCTGGAAAATTGCCAGGCAGGTCTATCCTAAGGCACATTTGATGCTCTGAAAATATTTTTTAAAATCTTGTTTCTGTTGTTTTTTTGAGCAGCTGTCTTCCACTCCCCATTCCATTGATAAAATAAGTAATGTATCCATCTGAAAGTAAAACAGAAAAATGGCTTCTCTTTACCTTATATAGAATTGTGTTTGGTTTTCTGTTTTGGTTCAGTTTTTTTTCCAAATATTTTCTGCTGGAGTTAAGCAATTAACTTCTAACTTTGGAAGTTGAACATGGAATTCCTTGGATATGACTCACATGAGTTTTACACTACCTTGCATATTATATGTGGTGATTGAAAATGTTTTTTAGAAGTAAGACCATGAACTTTCATAAACTGTTTTTGCTTTTCTGTATCACAGATAGGAAATGGCATTTGAAACGTAAAGCTTATGGTGATGAGTTTCATTTAAATGAGCTGCTGTTTGAAATAGATAACACTTTCATTTTAGTAAATTAATGGTGTGGCAAAAGGAGTCTCAAAGATGCTCCTACCTGTAAAAAAAAAATTATGCTCTCTAGAATTCTGATATTGCACCATGTGATTACATTATTTAATCTTATTAATTTTATTACATGAAACATGGCAAAATGTTTTCTTTCTATATTAACATAAATGCAATTTCAGGCTTTATACGATTCTTTGTGCAAAAATCCCAAATAGCTCTGAAATCATATTGATACACTCTAATCAAATCAAAACTGTTACAATCAAAAGATAGATGTAAAGCAAGGTTTGTGGGAAAGGTTGTTGGGGCTAGGTTAGCTCCAGGAACATCTGGGGCTGGAAAAAGCAAGACAAGGTGATCCTGGCAAGGCCCTGGCCTTGCTGCTCCTCCACTTTTCTCATCTGAAAAACCCATAGGATTTGCTTACTGTTAAGGCTTAAATTGGGGTTGGGGTGAGGGTTTAGTGTTCAGTTTAGGATTAGGGTTGAGAGAGTCAAAGCGCCTAGAGCTCCAGGAACACTGGGTCTGGAAAAGCCATGCCAACGTGATCCCAGCAAGGCCCTAACCTTGCTGCTCCTTCATCTTTCTGATCTGGAAAACCCATGGTGTTAGTAAGTGAATAGATAAAAAAGCAGAAAAACAGTTGCAGTTTTGCCACCTCGGAGTATCCTTTATACTCTGCAATGTCCAATTTCTTCAGCTCACCAGTCAAAATGACAGGAAGTATTGTTTAGAAGACTTAACTGGGAATATGTGGTACTCCAAATGTGCAGTATCTGCTATTGCTAAGTAGTTATGAGCCATACACAACATAGGGAGTGTTTCAGAGCAGGTATTTCAGAACGGGTAGTTACTGGCAAATACTGAATTACTTACATTTCTTTCTACAGAGCAGAGGTCAGGCATGCACTATTGTGGTGACAAGGACTTAAAAAAAAATTTTGATTCAACGTTTGAATTATAAACCATTTTCTTGTAATTGATATTTAACTTCAGATAATTAATTCTCATCAATGGTAATCTGCATTAATGTAGTTTCTCCTACTTATTCATGCCTGCAGAGCATGTCATGGGGAGTGTGGTGCTCGGAAATTTGACAACAGTATTGCTTCATATCTCTGCCACATACTTGTCTCCGTCAGGATCAAACACCTTATTTTAACAAAAGTGGTCCTATGTAATTATCTCTCCAAATATTCCTAGATTTCTAGGGTGTCTGTGTATTACCAATTCACTTCAGTAGCACATTCGATCTGCCAGTTATCTCCACCTGCCCTTTGATTAATGGTATGGATTATTCTGGGGTGCACTAGTGAGTTTTCCTCTGGATACATCTGAAGTGGGCCCTGCTTTCTGGGATCTTACCTGGTGTGCTAAAGTTATGGATGCATGCTCAGATCAGTCCACACTACACAAACACTGTGAATATGGGATCCTCAGCACCAACTATGTCACTCTGTGGCACTGCAGTAGCTGCTGATAAGCAGAGAAATCTCAAGTCCCTGCTCTCACTTCTTTCAGAGAACTGTCCCGTGGGGGCAGAAGAGCAGTGGCCAGCTGGAGGTTTGAAGTTATGCTGCTCCAGGGAGCACAGATGCTTTTCACCACCAGTGCATCTGTCCCTTATATTTGCTTAATTGCAGAAGTGGTTCTGACACCAAGCAACAGGCAGACTAAATATTTTATTTTGAATGGGCTTAGAGTTGCTGTTTTTGACAGATTAAATAACAGAGCCCTTCTTAATTAAAACAAGTGAAATAAAAAGTGTTGGCATTTGTATATGAACATCTGCAGTAGCATTGTTCTTTATAGTTATTGTACACTGTGCGACCGTATATTTGGCCGGTGCTGATTCTGAGATTAAAAATTATGTAGAGTATTTGACTCGATGGATGATCTTTCTTCCCTGAGGACTGGAAAGCCTTTTTAAATATAAAGAGCAGTAAAATCTCTTGTTCCCTTTCTGTATCTGTTTTCAGAGGATATTTGCAACTATTTGGGTTTATTCATGAGAAACTATCAAGGCAATCAGTGCAGGTGCATTCCACAGCAGAGTGAGGGATTGTGACATATGGGGGGTGGTTTCTGAGTTGGGGAAACCCCAGGAAAGTGCAGAGACATGCCAGGAACAGGCAGTGTGATGTGTGTGGGAGAGCAATAATGGCAGAAACCCCACTCCCATCAAGGGCAGCCCTAAGGAGCGTGACTGACCGGTTTCTTTGGTCCTGTTTAATGTGTCTAAATGACTATTGTGTTAAGCAATACTTGGAATCCTTGTTAACAATGTTTAATGATTTCCAAATGACCTACCTTAGTGACAATTACGTGTGCAATTATGATGAAAAGTTCTCAAAATGCTGTGTCATACAAATCTAAGAACTATTTTTGACTAAGCACAGGTAGGGTTTTTTTCTGGAAAAGGTGTAGTCAAAGGGCAAGATAAGGCTTTTTACCTCTTGAGAAAGACAAAATGAAAATGAGGAAAATAACTAAAGTCTGTCTTTCATCTCTTCAGTTGGTCTTAACAGAACCCTTATTATCTGATAATCAAAGCTGTAGCATTGCAAAAGATTTGACTGAGGGTCATGTAAGACAAGAAAATTCTAAATATCTCTAAAAATGAGCAGCTCATAGTCACAAGTAAAGGAAAGGTGGTGTTGTGCAAAGAATTGTGTTTACCTTTTGAATGAAAAACTTTATTTTCCTTATATTACAGTTGGAGAAATGAGGTTCCATCAAAGACTAGAATCCATTTTTTATGTACTTTGCCCTGCTGATTTAGACACGAAGAATCATGAGACTCAGATTGGATACAGTTCTTGTTTCCAACATTAAATGTTTTGTGAACATTTGTACATGTGTTAGCTTGTCTTTTATCTTTCCGGGGATAAATTCTGGATTGTTCAGTTTTTCTCTCAGTACAGACAAATAACAAACTGATTCCTGAAGGTGTGGCTGTATGGAGTCAAGGATATTTCTGGTGTAGGTTTGGTGGGGATGCACTATGAATGGTTTTGTGGTACTGCCTTGGGGCTGCAAGAGAATAAGTTGCGGCCTCATGGGCTCTGCTTAGGAGTTCCTGATGAGGGAGGTAGGACATGCTAGACAGCATAAGACAGTGTCTCCAAGCATCCAGGACACAGCAGTTCCTTGTGTTTTCTCTCTGCAGGGTTTAGGTTGTAACCCTGTCTGCCACGAGGCAACCACCACCAGTGACTCTAACCTGCTCAGGTCTGGTCCATGTGGTTCACAACCTCTCATAATGTATAATATGCTGAATGATAGTTTTAAAGTTGGTCAGTTTGGTCAAAGCTTATAGTGCAAGGAGGTGTTGTGGAAAGGGGCAGAAGCGAAGATGCATCTGTTTTGGACCTTGCCAAGTTTTTGAGAACGAGATTAGTCTTCTGTTGACAAATGGGGCAGTAGTATGGATTCAGTTTGGCATGAGTGATTTGGTTTGACAAATTCGAGACCAAACTCAGTCCAAACTCAGGCAATCAAAGACTATTATATAGATACAGTCAAAAAAATTGCCTATTTTTTGAGAGGTTTCTGGCAGTAAAAGTTCTCTTTCAGCCTCCCCCTTTTTATCCCTCTCCCCAGTTCAGTGTAGCATTGGGGATTTTAAATAATTGCTGGCAATGATAAGCACAGTAGTGACTTTTGTGGATCTACCTAATAATTCTAACTATTCAGTATGTTATTGGTCTGGACAGTATTTATTTGCACTCTTAAGGAGTATGCAGTAGGTTGTAAAATGTGTGTTATTGCAGCTGAATAGGTGTCCAGGGCACATAATCGTTCAATACAACCAGCTAGGATTAGAAGTGAAATATAAAAGTGTATTTCCTTCGTGAACTAGAGACAGAAATTGCATTTCTTTATGCCTGGTATGGAGTCAGTCGTCTCTTGCCCGTCACCTTGTAGCCTTTCCCCTTCTGTAATGAGGAGAGGTCTTGCCAGCAATGTGGTGAATAGTTTGACTGAGCTCTTTCTCAATAATGTGCATTGCGGAATAAAGGGCAAACTATACTGGGCTAGATATTGCAGGGCAGCTCACATTGGTTTATCCAATACAAGTTATGTCAAGTTAAATGAAATACTCATCTTTTTTTCTTAATCTCCAGGACACTCTACTTTCACAAGAAGCGAACTGAACCATAACCCAAACAAGCTCAGTTTATAATAACTCCAAAAGCATGTATTGAATATCTTGCTGTGTTCCAGTATCATAGGTCAAAAATACAGCTGAGTACTAATTACACTGTTTAATGCAACCATTTTGAAAGTCTGTTTCTAACCTTCTTTGTTGAACTCACATTTTCTTATTCTATTAGCAGCCCATTTTCTTGCTCCCTTCCCTCCCTATTTGACATTTCAGAATGAATAACAAAGCAGTTTTCTAAGTGCATATGCATTTCCTCAAGGAAATCAGGACTTCAGCACACACATCAGTCTTTGCATGCATGCCAACAAAGCATGAATAAAAATATGCTTGCTTTTGCTTGCCTACATGCCAAAGTCTGACCTTCCATGCTTTGAACTCTTGCTCCAAAATGCAAATGCATAATTCAAGAGGACTGAGGCAAAATAGTCTTGAGCATAACTTCTGGGTATATGCTTCCTATAGCAAAATACTCAGATTTGAATTATGGTTTTAAACTTCCTCTGCCCCAGGAGAGATGATTCCACAGAAAAAGGTCAAGGAAAATCAGGGTGCCTAGTGGTTGGGGGAGTCTGACTTGGCCAGCAGACAAGTGCTGAGGATAGTTTTCTTTCTGAAGAATCTTTCAGGTAAAGTAAGAACATTAGCCATGAGAATTTCAGATATGAAGGTGAAATAAGTAGGAAAAACCACTTTTGTGTGTCTCAAGAGGCTATATGCAAGAGAGAATTGTCTTTCCAAAATAAACTCTTCTGTGTATGTGCCAAAGTAGAGCTTGTAGAAAAGCCAGTCAGGTTCAGGTACTGATAGTTGAGATGGTAGCTAAGAAAATGTTTTGAGATAAGAAGGCTTGACTATTGCTAAAGTCTAATTACATCTAATATTCCTCATCTATTGTTTTTTTTCTTGCCTAGGTGCCCGTAATTCTTTCGAGGGAAACTGTTAGGGTGTCAACCATAGTGTTGCATGTAACTGAGTTAATTTATTAAGAACAAAAGTAAATGTTCCAAGGTAGAGGTGGTAACAGTCAAGTAATTTTGTGTCTCATTACATTCTGAAGAAGTGCAGCCCATCCTGTCACAGAAGAATGATGTTTAGGAGTCCAAATGTATTATAAAATTGCCTATGTGCATATTTGTTTTCCCTTCCTCACAGATACAGACGAGGCTGCTGTATAAAAAGAAATGCATACAGACTGGTAGCCTGTGACTACTGGTGTGCAGATTATTTTTTTCTCTCTACTGAATATTTATCCTATTTGGAAGTGTCATGGGAAATATTCTTCACTTTATTTTACGACCCTTGGTAGCTGAAGAAAATGAGATATTATTGCTGTGGGAAAAAAAACCAAAAAAACCCTGCCACAATTATTTAGCCATGAGCATGCATTCAGATTTTGATATGCCACTATTATAGCACAGATTTACTGGCAGCCATGGCTACTGAAAGAAGCCTTGCTCACCCTTAAATTACCAGCTAAATTTTCCAGCTTCCACAGAACCAGAAATTCAATCAGTCACTGCTGCCAACTCTGTAAGATATTACCAAAGTGCTGCTGGAAATGATGCAGATGTATTTTGCAGGGATAGCTTAGAAAGGTATTTTCTTAAATACTGTGTTTCAGAATTGTATGAATTAGTCAAATGTATCTTCTGGAATTCTTGTAGCATTTATACAGAGGCTTTAATACTTTTGTGATTCACTCTTCACTGACTTCTCAGAAACGTCGTAAAATTGTTGAGAACTTTTACAAAAGACATCTTAGAAAACATAAAGCAAAATCTTTCTAAAATCTCCAGAATTTTCTAAAAATTAATTTAGTGCATTGATTTTTTTTTTAATGGAGACATGTTTCTGTATAAAAATTAGACTTCATAGTTAGTGTCTTGTAGCTCCTACAGCTTAGGAGAGATTTTCAAAGGATCTAATGTATTCAAATGTATCTAATTGCCTTAAACAATGTTCCCTCAATTTGTCGATTTGAATTTGGCCTAGATCATGCAGGCCTTGGTGCATTTTATTTCTCTCTTATTTTACTTAACTGATCTTCATCTTCAGTGAAAAATACAGAATGAAGAATCAGAGTGATATACTCCAGCTAATTTTGCAACATGCTTAGAACTAGCTACTAAATTTATTTTCATTAAGGAAACAGCTGACTGCTTTCTTTTTTAAATTAAAATATTTGCTTGTGCACTTAATTTTCTTTAGACTGTTTCCATCAGTGGAAAAGTACTGATAAAATACTAGTTGACCATTAGAAGACAGATAAAATAGAATGATGCATCTTCATTGCTTTTGTATTCTCTCTGAACTATTTTTTCTTCTTCCTTCCAGGACAGTTTTGTTTACTCTGACCTCTGTAGTTGTACTTGTCATCACTACTGACTGGATCAGCTGGGACAAGCTGAATCGTGGATTTCTGCCAAGTGATGAGGTCTCAAGAGCCTTCTTGGCTTCTTTCATCTTGGTGTTTGACCTTCTTATTGTCATGCAGGTACACTCTCCTAATGTTCCACTCAGGCTGTTGAGGCTGCCCAGTCTCTAGGCAAATGGCGTTTATCTAAGGCCTCTAGAGCAAATGGTGTTTAGCTAAGGCTACAAAAAGGTAAATGTTTAGTTTGCAATCACTATTGGTAAGGGCATTTTCTAACATCATTCTCAGTAGCTTTGCAAAAAAGAGCTCTGGCCTTTTATTGTGAAAATATTGCTGATTTCTCTTCTTAGAGTGCTGGGTAAGAATTGCATGACTTTCCAAATTAGAAAGTGTTTTCTGCAAAAATTATATCGGGAAAAGAAACAGAAGCTGGTTGTTTTATAAATTCAAATCTTCTCTTAGGAAGATGAGATAAATTCAGACAAACAAGAAGGAAATACTTCCATATTTCAAGCATTTATGATATTAGGTATACACACACAAAGATTCAGCTTTCCACTTTTATGTGAAAATTTTGTTACTTGATGACAGGTCCTTGTGGTGTAATGGCTTCTGCTTGAAAGCTTAACTGGGGAGGTGATTCAGTGTAATCTGCCTGATTTCTGCTCCTTTAAATCTAGCTGCTAAGAAAGGAATCTGGGTCACAAGTATGTGGCCAAAAACCTTCTTCATGTGATGCTGTGCTCTCCCCTTTGCATTTCTGTGTGGTTTGAACCTGATGTGAATAGTTCACCTAAAGCTCTGTGAAAAATTACGTCACTTGGGATGAGCCAAGGAGGAGGAATATCGAAGGCCCATGACTTTGCTCTTAATCCTAGACATGTTAGACTGTTGAACTGAAGGTCAGCAAAGAATATGAGAAGAACCAATGGGTCCTTCCTCTCCAATATATTATTGACCCTGCCAGTAGACAGCGTTTCTGAGACACTCAGTTCTCTTTAAAAATCTATATATTACTTGAGTAATTATCGTAGAGGTGACGCTGGAGGCACTCAGATTTTATCACTGCTGTACTAGGACTTGAAAGATGCACAGAGTCCTGTAGTTCAGTTTTGCTTTCTAATGTCCAACACTATTCAGTACTCACAGTGGTTCATGGTTAGAACAGGGAGGATAAGAAAGGAAATACTGTTTTTCTCATAATACTGCTTTTCCTGTAAGATTTCTGGTGCTTTGTTTTCTCTACCTTTGAACTTTACATTTTGTTTGATGTTTCAAAAAAGATTCAAGAGAATGTATAATAAATGATTGTACTTTACAGAGCTGTAATGAAAGTATGAATGAAAATGCAGGATGTATCAAGCTGTACTGAATTTGATATTGCATACAGGGTAGAAAAATAGAGCTGTCTTCATATAAAATTACTATCAAACCATCGTTTTGGCTTTGAAAAATGAAATTCCAGTATTTTGACCTTGGAGTTGCTAAATATAGAGAAAAGTCTTATGTGAAACAGCTTGTCCTGAGCACCCTTTTAAATTTTTATGACTCAAAGCAAGAGGCTCTTTTTAATTGCGTTTCTAAGAGATATTTGTGTGATGGAGTTATTTATTTACTTGAAGTTATTTATTTGGACTGTGAAAATATGTTGGCATATTTTATTTACAATGTAGTTCTAGCATTGGTGTGTAATAATCTCACGTTGAGGGAGCAAAGTATTAAATCACACAGAATCATAGAATGGACCAGGTTAGAAGGGACCAGAGTGGGACATCTGGCCCAACCTCCCTGCTCAAGCAGAGTTATCCTAGAACACATTGCACAGGATTTTGTCCCGACAGTTCTGGAGTATCTCCAGTGAGGGAGACTTCACAACCTCTCTGGGCAATCTGGTCCAGAGAATGGTCATCTGTGGGAAACCATGCATCTCAAGAAGATATAGAACAGGCAACGCGCTTGGCCCTCCCTTGGAGGTCTGACACGAAATAGCCTAACTCTTCATTTGCATAGCTGAAATGCTATTGGTTGATATGTTATACCCCAGTTCTGCCCTGAGATTGGTTCATTTTGGATCCTTCCCCNAGAACCCAGCTCCCTCCTTTTGACACCTTCCTTTCAGATACTAACAGACACTGATAAGGTCATCTCTCAGAGGTGAACTTAGCAACAAGGGCAGGTGACCAGTGACAGGTGTTTCAGATGAGTCAGGGGAGATGGAAATTCACATTTAATAAAACTGATGACAGATCCAGCTCCATTACTGGTGCAGGTTTTACAGAGAGGAGCCATATACCCTGGACTGCTTTTGTCGGAATTATGTGGAGTGTTTCATTCCACTCAGAGTATATTGCTCTTCCTAGCAGATTTTAGACACGCCTGTCAAACAGCATTACAAAAATGGATAACCATTTTGAAGACACACTTGTACGCAGCTAATTGTGCAATGTTTGCCAAAGAATCCTGCTGTGAGGGCTGGCTCTGTTGAAGTGTATCTCCTGTGGACTGCAGATCTGTGAAGGAGAAGGGACAGGTTCAAGTAAGGTGACTTTGGGAGAAACCTTTCTGTAGCAAGTAATCTGCAGTCTCTCACACAGTAAAGACCTTCTTCTTTTGTCCTGTCTGCATCCTCATCTACCTCTGGATTGTGGAAGTGTTCCTTATCAGTCCTGATGTAAAACATTAAAAAATAATCCTGAAAATATAAGTGAATTAAAGTACTAGAAAGGAACAGTCTTCATCTACAGCTTCACTTTATTTGTACTTACTATGAAATTCAAGTGACATACGTGAGTATATTCCTAAATACCATTTAACCAAAAAATTTATAATGTTTCTCATGCCATTATTGGCGCTATGGCATTTCTTTGTAGTGGGTCAGATTTGGATCTTTCATGTCTATCCTAGATTTCTTTTCTTGAATCTGCCTCTACAGCTGCTACTTATGGATTTACAGCTGCATTGAATTCCTCAGTCCCAAAGTGCTGGTTTTTTACCCTGAGAGTCACTGCTTTGAATGATATCAAGTCTCTCTCCTTTCAATTTTGAACACAGAACAGTAGCTCTCCTGACCTCCACTTTCATCTATCAGGCATATCTGTTTTCTCTCAATTTTCCTGTATCATCTCTCTGTGACTGGTAACAAGGGACTGAGTTATTGTGTACTAAGAGGGACAAGTTAGTGTGGTCCCAGAAATGGCCAGCTCAGGATCAAGCACATAGAAATGGAGTGTCCTACAGAGTGAAATGTCCCTGCCCATCTCCTGGCAGGGAAGTGAGGCTCTGAGTAACCAGGGCATGGAGCCTCCACACCTCCACTTTGTTGTTTTCTGAGGACAAGGCAAAGAGAATGGCAATGTATTTTACTTACAGGTCAGAGAATGAAATAAAACATTGGTAATCCAATGGTTTTATTTTAAAGGAAGACAGTTTAAGTTTAATGAAAGTGTAGGTACTGTTTATGTAAAAGGGTGATGAGGGGCAAAAAGCATTGATATGTGTAATTAAAACACAGAAGTTTCTGTTGAAATATTTTCAAGATCTAGTGAGATATGTAAATTCCCTCTAAAGTCTTTGAAACATTTTTGTCCCCTTGCCAGACCCCACTATAAAGTACAGTTTATTTCTTCAAGTCTTTCAGTTACTTTGGGACTAAGAAAATTATAAGCAAAATAATTTTCTGCTGAGGAAAGTTGGGTGTATTTTGTCCCTTATTGCCTTATTGCCTATCCCTACATTATTTACTTCACCATTTTAATGAGCTGTCTGGTTTTTCTTGCAGTGTTATCATTCTGTGCTTGTCTAGTTTGATAACTGGCACCATTATTTTATGCTGTGGATTTTATTAAACAAGACATGTGAAGTACATTATTTTTAAGTACTTTTCATTCTTTATACTGATTGCAGATGGTTAAATCTTGCAATTATATTAGATGCATTATATTTATCTCAGGCATTATAAATTCAACTCCAGTGTTTTCTTCAGCTGCCATAACTTGGTGTATTTGTGCTGACCTGAATCCTCTTGTGCCAATTTATACTGGCTGAGGGCTGAGCCCTTTTTTTAGCTCTGTCACTTAGTTCCTCATTTGCAGAAGAGGAACAACTGTAGTTCTTTTCTTTCACTAGTTGTGTGATTGTTCTGCTTAAGCCCCCAAGGTGCTCAATGAAGGAGGCTGTCTGACTTGGTACAGCTTCTAGTGTAATCAGGCACCAGTCCCAGATGGAGCCTCTTGGCTCTGAGATGACTACACACAAAATGATTTAGCTGAAAAAGCTTCCCATTTGTCACAGTCATTCCCTTTTACCCTGACAGTGGGTATATGCCATACATGTGACACCGAGGCTCTTCTTTGGCAGTACAGGTATTTGCCTGAAATAACAAAGCAGTTGTCTAAAAGTAGACCCAGTATTTTCACATACTGCCCTTGGAAACCAATATATCCAGCCCAAATTCACAGAAAAACATGCACTTAAAGGAACAAGAAAACCTGGGAATTGTTTGCAAGTATTTCACAGGACTATTTTCATCTTTAATAGCAAAGAGAGCCTTTTCATAGGTTCTGCTGTAATCGGTGTGTGATAGACTTTTTTATTGCTGGGTGTATGTGTTAAGAAATATTGCATTGCTTAAGCGTATATTGGAGTGATTTATGTTGATATAACAGTAATGGTGACATTCAGATAATTTCAACTCTCCACAGCAATGCTCTGGAATGTATTATTTGACTATAGAAATCTTTGTTATGAGTGTTACACAGGTTTTTATTTGAAAACGAAAAATCTGAGATGAGACTGAGCAGGTTCAGCTGCTTTCTAAGTGACAGAATTGCTTGCAATTTTTAAATGCAAGCAGTGCATTAAAAAGAGAAATGTAAACCTCAGTTTGCCATTATTAGAGAGAGCTCTGCCTTGGCGACAAGTTTTATGCCCATGCATATCTTACATTTAGCTGCGTGACATGTTGAATATACAAGACTTACAGACAGGTTGTACAGAGCATACAGATCCAGCTATCAATAATACTGAGTTCAAGTAAGAAATGGGAGCAAGACCAGCTTGGTTGCTCTTAATCTAGAGGGGAAAAGAAACAAGAATATGCTTGATATTGTTAGTCTAGCTGAGTTATTTCTGCAAAGCTGATTGAACAGCAAATGTTTATACTCCCTCAAAAAGTTTGAAACCTGTAAAGCTGCTGCTTTTATTTGTATAACAAAACAGACATATTTAATCACTGAGTGTCTTGAGATACCAAATATATTAGATATTTTTGCATCTGTTAGAATCCAGACTTTACTGAGCCCATCAATAAATAATTCATTTTCATATGTATAGAGGAGGAGAGGTATTCCCTAGTGCTTTTAGTGATTTTAAATTATAGGTTGTGATGGATTCTGAGTTTCAACTACCATTTAATTACTCAGCTATACTGTGTTTGGCATCCTGTCCCTGTGGGTCATAGGTGTTGTGTAAGAGTGACCTTCAGTCAACCAGGTTTCTAGTTTCCTGCAGGTCAGAAGCTAAAAAGTTTCCTTCTTCTGGACTCTGACCATCTTTGCTTCTCTGTCATGTAATGCTTTTTAGGGAAAGGAGATTGTCCAGAACAACACCACATCTGACAGATAGATTGGGCACCAGCACTGCATAACACAGTGGAATTTCTGTGCTTTCCACTGGACCAGCAAAACAACTAAATCAACATGCCTATAGAGTCTCCCAAATAGTCTCAGTAGTATCCTGCAGCTGAATTTGGACTGTACTATGCCTTGGCTGGTCCCCAAATAATTAACCTCTCTTTATCTCTTCCTAGTACCCAGATAGTATTTGCAATATAATTTTCATTAAGATTCCTTAATGCCTGAGCCGTAGGTGCTGTAGGCATATCAACATGTCACTCTTGTTGAAATGGTACAAGCAGAGACAAAGGTGATGTTGATCGAACTGGGAATGAGCTGTAGTTTTCACCTCACTCTCCCCAACACTTGTTTGCTGCAGTAGCCAGTAATGCTGAAGTTGTCTTGATACCTCTAATGCCAGAATGACACAGCCTCACGTGGTGTGTGATGGTACCATGTGCTTTCATCTCCCATTCATTAGGAGAGGGGGCAGCCACAGGTATGGAGGGGCCTATCCATTAGCTGCCAATGCAAGGTGGAGCTGTCAGAACCTCTGAAATCAGTCACAGCAGGTATGGAATCCATTTCTCTCTGGACGAAAACAGCTGGATTAAAGAGCTGCTTTCAGGACTGGCTCAGGGGAAGGCAGCATGTGTCCTAAGGCAGTGCAATGCAGCGAGTGGTTTGAAGCATTATGAGGGCCACAAGGGAGGAAGAAAGGCAGCAGTCATGGCTGCAGCTCCAAGTCTGGCCACCTCCAGCTCATAGCAGACATTTGCAAGCAGCTCCCTGTCTCTGCATAAAGATCATGGTGCTAGCAGGATAGTCCTGCTGTGCAGGGTAGCACGTCAGCAGAGAGAAAGACCTGAAATTGGCTTAATCCCCTGAAATGGTCTCCCTCCGTCCAACTGCACTGTATGGTGCACCAGAGGCACAGAGGGAGGCACAGAACAAAGGCAGTTGCTGGTGGTGGTCCCCCTCTCCTGGGAAAGTACTCATGGTTTCAGTGACCTAACCCTGACAGGGCTGCTTTTCTGGCTGCTGCTTTTTGGCCATCACCTTCAAGAAGCTTTTATTCTGTCCTGGCCAAGTCTGTTTCCATTTCTTTTTCAACAACCGTAGAAGCCTCTGGAGCACTGCACTTCTCAGTGAATTCATGGCTTGCACCCCTGCTAGCATTAATTTACTGTTACAGTCAGTCAGAAGACTGCACTGTAGTTGTTCTGGCTGGTAATGGTCATTTTGTCTGTGATTTTATTTCATCTTTCAGGAGAGACATTGAAGCTCTTCCTTTCATATAAACCCAGCTTGAATTTCACTCTCCAGCAGTTCTCACTGAGCTTTGCTGTGATGTTGTTTCCCGCATCACGTACCACACAAGGAATTAAATGATGGAAATTCGTGGCTAGGTAATCCATTCTATTGCCTGTAGATGAAAATGGAAAAACAGTGTACATCACTTTCTAATGTATCTCACTATGGATTTAAGGATATAATCCCATAATCCTTCTTGGATGGCTCTTTACTTTTAGTTTCACTCAGGTGGTTTTTGGGCTTGACTATATACAATGTGCAGCACGCATTTGATCTATAATGAAATTTCATTCCACTTCAGAACTGTGTGCCCAAAGTGGAGAGAAACAAATAATTCTCAACAGTGGCACTGATCCCATGTATAGCACACAATCTATTAAGGAGTAGATGGCAGAAAAGAAGTGATTAAGTGATCTGCTTTATCAGACAGCTAGAGTTAGAGGAAACCAATAAGATTGTTGTTCCATGTCGGGAGTGTGAGCGTACATTTTTATAGTCTTGGTTTGGCCTGGTTTTTGCAGACTTTGTGTTGGAGAAAGCTGCTCAGACTTCCCAGACTGTGCTGGGTGACATTTCTGAAGGCAGCTGCCTGGTAGTGCCCCAGCCACCTGCAACTGCCACCTCCCAGACAAGAACTGCAGCATGTTCTTTTGGCTGTAAGTTGTGCTTTCGTCCTGACCTTAATCTGAAAAGCAATAGCTACATCTTCTGAATGAATGTTAAATACCCTTGGGGATGTTTCTGGCATCTGAGCCAAACAATTACTGCATTAATCTAAATTACACAAACTTACTGTTCCTCAAGGTGAGGCTGCAAAGATTTTTGTATCTGGACAATGTGTTCTAAATACAGGGGATTAGAGAAAGAAAAGCATCATACAAACAAGCCTAATATCAGAAATGAGCAGATGATAATTTAAGCAACACAAATACAGTGATACGTAAAAAATGGTGTTAAAAATGTGGCAACACCACTGAAGCTGCAGAATCATGCTTTCAGGAATTAGGAGATGTCAGAATTAGGAGATGTCAGTCACCAGTATAAACTTTTCACCCCTATTTTCTGCATGCATTATGATACAATCTTTAATTATCTGTTCACATTCCACTTTTCCACAACATCTCTGTCTCACTTGCTGCACTGGATAAATGGTGTTCACTTAATGAGAAGCTATTTGATATTTTGGTTTACCTTTTCTGTGCAGCCTGTGGCCCCAGGCCTTACTTACTGCACGTGATTGGAACCTTGATATGAAGATGAAATCCATCATTTCCTTCTGGACTTTTTTTGTGACACTCATCCCTGTATTTCCTTAGGACTTCTCAAGCATTAATGTGTTTATCTTCACAACAGCATTCACAATAGGAATATTATTGTCCATTTTGTCCACCTTTTATACTGAGGCACAAAGAAATTAAAGTCAAAGGGCCCCTAATTTGAGATGTCTGAGGACATTATTATGAGGACATATTATTACCCATCTCTCATCTGAGTAGTTACCTAGTTGACGGAGGAGGGTCTAGCATATTATTTCATTAGTAACAGACAGAGCCACATATTTACTTGATGTAATCCTATATATTATTATTCTGACATTCCTATTTCTCATGTAGCATTCAAATGATTTTAAAAGCAGTTTCTTTGCTTACCTTGAATGATGGCTATAATCGTGTCATATATCTAGCTCCATAAAAAGTCTGGAGTCCATTACTTTTTAATGCTGATGTTAAAGGAGTACAGTGCAGTCTTATCTGGACAGTGCTATGTACCACAGGACTTTTGTTCTCCCCATGAATATTGAGTCAACTCTTCCTTCTCCCAGGGGTGATATATTCAGGTCCAGCTCTCATTAGTTTCAATACTAGCCATAGGCACTTGTCACTTGTATAAATCTAAGCGTAGGCAGAGTGGGGAGGTAATCCCACAGGGGAAAAAAAATAGTTTGGTTCTAGAAATTCACTTAGTATCTCTTAGATGTCTCATAGCAGAGTTGGTTGAGAGATGTGTCATAGCAGAACTGGTCAAATTCAGTTTCTCCTAGCAGCAATGGCTTCTGTAACAGGAGGCAAATGTTTTCACATCTGCTGCTGTCTCTTGCATTTACACCCCTCTTCCCACACACTTTCCAGCTTGTGCAGCAGATGCAGAGTGCAAGAGGCCTACAGGGGTCACTGTCACTATATATTTCCATCTCACAATCGTAAGTTAGATACTCTTTATTAAAAAAAGGTTGTGTCTTCTGGAACACATTCTGTGTGATCTAGTAACTAAGAAAGGATTGTACCATGCCTTAACTTTAGCCTGACGTCTAGTTCTTGAGTTTTCACCATTAAATATTCAGGCAGATGCCTTAATGCAGGACTTTTCTATGTGCATAAATCTGATATTTTTTTACAAAAAGATAGCAATCTCAAAATCAGAAACCTGCCATATGAATCCAATGTGTCTTATCAGGGTACTGGGACTCTTACCTCCCCTGCAGGGATGTTTGCCATATGAACAACTGCTAATTGCAGTGCGTGCTATTTCTTCCAATGAGACCTTAAGAAAGAAGAGAAACATACTTTGCCTCTGGACTTCACATCTGCTTGTTAGCAGCAGAGAGTGGTAATAATGGTGACCCGTCCAAACTCCAGAGCCAATGAGGTACTGACGCTTTCTGATCACATCCTCAACCGTGGCTTTTTCCTTCCCATCACTTCCAAATCCTCCTCCTTTTTCGCCCCCATCCTGGGTCCTTCTCATGTCTGGTTCTGTGACATATCCAGTTATTTATATCCATCTCCAGCTTTCAGTCTTCATGTCTCTCATTTCTAGACTCCATATTTAGCAAATCCTACTCATCTATCCTGCGGCTGCTGTTCAAACCAGAATCACTCCTTGTCTCCCTTTCCCCTCTCCCTAATTCAGTCCCTTTTTTCCTTAACCAGTCAGTCCCAACCTCCCGCTCTCATCCCTACTCACTTGCCCTGCTTCAAATCTCTCCCCTCTTCCCATTTCTTTTGTGTATTCTATTCCAATTTTCCTATCAAACCTTTGTGTCTCTGTGGGTATTTCCTTTCACAGCATGGCCCAGGTTGTGTGGCTGCACATGGGTATGCCAAGTCTTCTGCTCAGCCTCTTAGAGTGGCCTAGTGGGGAGGGAGGAGGACAGGGTTTATCATAGAATAATTTAGGTAGAATAAGACCCTTAAGATCAAGTTATTAATCTAACCCAGCCAAGTCCACCACTGAACCTTGTCCCTTAACATCACAAATAAATGTCTTTTACATACATTCAGGGATGGGGACTTAATCATTTCCCTGGGCAGCCTGTTCAAGTGCATATAATACATAGTTTTACTCTGGCTATGTACAGCTTTAAAAAGGTCTAAATACCTTTTCTTTGATTCAGCATACTGCTATGTTGTGCTATGTGCAAAATAAAAAGAAAAAGACCAAAACATTAAAAATAATTTTAAAAAGTAGTCCCTTTGAGGCTCAGTCTCAGAGCCAAGTGCCCTTCTGTCTCCATCTTCCCTCAGGTCCAGATGCCTAGCTCAAGCTGTACTTGACTAGCTCCAGCTGTACTCAGAGTGCACTTGGGATTAGTAATTAGAGAAAGGCTGGCTCTCTGTCCCTTGGCTGCTATGCAGGGCCAGCTCAGTCCTTGTTTGAGAGCAGCTCAGAATCTCGCCAGCAGCAACAGCAGCAGCAAAAAATGGTGGCGGAGGCAAAGGGGAAATGGAGGATGCTCTGTCTCTCTTCTGAGATTGGCAGTTTCACTAGAGCCTGATGCTCTAGGAGCTGAGGGACATTTTGGCATGCTGTGTGATGCACAGTTTGGGAAGATGCGTGTTTCTGAACCTTTAGCTAGATTCTTGTTAGTATGAAAATTATTGACTTTTCAAAGGTACCTTAAACTTTTTCAGTCTGGGGCAGGTATTTACAGGGAAGCAAGAGGCACATCTTGGCACAAAGCTACTCCCTTGCTAAACTATATTTGTCCACTTGAGATTTCTCTACAGGGCAAAGCAACTTATTTTCTGTTTGTTCTCACTCTCAGAAGTGATTAAATGGTGCCCGTTGAAAATGTCAAAACCCTAAACCAGAAACATAGAACCAAGTAGAAAAAAAATAAAACAGCCTGAGGCACACACCAGACATCGGCTGTGCTAGCCCAAGCAGTTATATTTGGAAAAGTTATAAGCAAATGAGGTCAGTATGTGCACAAGCCCGCTTGCATGATAAGCAACAGCACTGGGATTTCTGCCTGCTCTATATGGCACCTGCCGTGCTGGTGGTTGGGTGTCCTTGTGTATGAATTCCTCTAGTGCTATTTTTTATAGCAAAATGAACCCAAAAATGCTTTTTTTTGCATGGCAAGGATCTTCCTGCATTTCTTTCTGCTACTTTTATAAAACTACACCAAGGACTGAGTTTTCCCACTCCGGTGCTCTGTGGGAGGGATCTGGAAGGAAGAACAGCCTCTGCTCCCTTGACCTGCTGAATTTCAGATCAACAGAGGTGAGACTTTCCCAGCTATACAGGACTGTACTCCAGCATCCTGGCTTGATTTTTAGCCTTCACTGAGACAGTGGCTCCAACTTGACACAACTATGTTGATTTGCAGCCAAAATGCCTAGTTCATATTGGTGATGCTCAGAGTGTGAGTGGAGTTGTTATGTAGCCACATCCGTGCAATTTTTCTCAACTCAATTTTTGAATTCATCTTTCTAGCCATAAAAATCTCGCTTTTCCTTTACATAGTGCTTGTAGGTATAAACAACTTTGAACTGTCAAAAAAAAAAAAGGAAAATTAAGTTTTTATTCCCCATACAAATGTGGTAAATAAATTTCTACAGTGTGTCCCAATGCAAATATACACAGTTGTGATGTTTCTTCTGCAAAGAGCACTTCAGAGACTACGGCACAGTGAGAGGCAATCTATCAGGACAGTATTATCCAGCAAACACATTTTGTCTGCTGTATCAATTAATGGTATTCTTGGTTTACAAGACACAGATTGCTACTGTAAATCCAGAAAGGTGATGAGAATCTTAAAAAAACTACAGCTAAACTACAAGTTCCATTGGGGATAGAATAACTGTGTCTGTGTAGCCACACACAGAACCATACAGGCTAGATGGGCCTTCAGGCTGTATAAGAAAATTAAATGAAATTATTACCGTGGTTTGTGGCTAAGTCATAGATTTCTGTAACATTAAAGTTGGAATGAGAACATGCACTTAGTTTTCTTCAGTGATTTAGTTCCAAAAAGGTAACATATTCTGGTAGAAATCATTATGCAGAATCATAAAAAAATAAATGTAAACATCAGTTATATGATTGGTAATTGCCCTTATATCATGGAAATCTGTGAACACTTTCAGTGTTTTTTCAGGGAAGTAGAATGTTGTCATTAGTGCCAATTAAGTGGCAAGCCTCTAATAAGTCTCTTTTCTGTCAAACAATGTGTTTCATGGGGCTTCACTCTTTATTAGCAAAAGGATTTCCATGTATCTAGAGTGAGTTCATAAGAAACAATTAAGTATTTAAGAATTAGGCATGAGGCAATGTAGACTTGAAGAGTAAGTTTATCAGATGGAAATTGCTTCTTAAATGGTTGCTACAAGAGTTACATGAGAGATATTTTCCTTGGATTTTGACTCAGCATTTAAGGCAAAACGTTTGTCAGATGACTGCAGGAAAACTCAGAAGAGAATTGGGAATGAGAGGCTAAAAAATTTATTAATATTTTAGGAAGGAACATTTAAATACCAATACTAGTTCTTATTCTGAGTTTCTAACAAAAGACTTGGTCATTCTAAGTGACTGTTAAGGAGTAGTCAATACTTTGATCAGTCTTTATATTGGTCAAGACTACAAGATAGGGAAATGTTAAAATGAATTTTTTTGTCCTTGAGCATTATGTATCCCTCTGTGCTATGTTCCTATAGGAGCTTCTAATCTTCTATGGCTCACTTGAGCAAAAAAATTTTAAAAAATCTTTTCTGGTCAGTATTTTTTGTAGCCTAGATCAGGGAAGTCTGTCATTTGTGAATGAGATTTGAAGTAGAAAGATTATGAGCTGGAGCTTTCAGCTCTTTTCAGCATCTTCAAGGTCTAGCAGGGTCTTCACTATAGTACATGAGAAATGGTATTTTATTAATGACTCAGCTTTTGAATTTTTGCTTGCAGAATCCCGTGAAATTGTATTTTGGGCAGATCAGACCATTTGGCCAACCTCTGCTGTCAGGCATGCTGAATGCAGACCAATAGCCCAGTAGTCTTTAATTTCTAAATAGTACATTCCTGTAATAATAACAACCTGTCATGTGGTTCTAAATTTTTTTCTTGCATTGTAACTCTCCAACTGATTATAGATTCTTTGAAATTGCAGTAATACTTGTTATAATCTGGTTTGCTCATGCTTCTTTCGTACTGGCATATCTTGAAGCCATGCTTTGTACATGTAAACTGGATAAACCTCAGGAAAAATGTAATGTGAGGAGACATCAAAGCAACGGTCTCTGTTTTCTTTTAAAAACATGGCAGCAAGCCTATTGTTCTCTGGGCTCTAATTGCATTTACATAATTAACAGCAGAAGTACCCACCCAAGTCAACACATGGCAGATAGCACTGCTTCAGACCAGCACATCCCTAAATGTGTTTTGTTGTGCATTTCTCATGTACCTAAACTGCTACATTCAAGTGTGCAGTTTCTATCTATTCATTATTTTGGTAAATGTAGATTGCCCAGGACCCTCTGATGAATAATTATGTGTTTGAATGAGCACAGCAAATTCAGTAGCAGACATTTGTTCTATAGACATGTTAGGAGAATTATAATTGATGCCTTTTTTATCACTGAATGAAAGAAAGATAAAAGTGCTGCTATAAACTGAAAGTTGAAATAAATTATGTAAAATATATAATTCGCATAATGATTGTCCCTTTATAAATGTTCATCTTAAGTAACCATATCATTTGGGATAATTCCTCCTTGAGGAATGCTGTGAAAGAACAGCTCATTCATTATCTTGACTTGGTGAATTGTTCTAAAACAGCTCCTCTGATGAGAAAATTAATTTAGCATTTCTTTAAACTATTGAAAATAATGCTTGAATTCTATACTTTCCTATTCAGAAAGTTTCAGTAGCTGTGTCCACTATATGGTTTTGACTAGTCAAAATGGAACTCCTCCCAAAAAACACACACATCTACCTCTTGTCTGCATGCATATACACATGCAGAACCTTGCTTTAAAACTCCACCTGGTCTAATAATCAGACTGACAGAGTAATCACTCAGCTGCTGTAATGTTGCTCCCCTGATTCATTGATGTCAGTAATTAAAAGTTTTGGAGTTTGGAAGTCTGGAAGCCATGCACTTATCTGCAGGCCAGATCTTGTGTCTGTTTACTCCCCTCATAACACTGTCTTTGAGAACAGGTGGAGTGTCATTTCCTAACATTTTTGTCAGGAAAGTTACTAAAATTAAAAATATGTATTTAAATCTATCACTTGTAGATGTTACGGAGGAAGTTGTGGGAGAAAAGACAGTAGTGGGAAAAGAACTTAAGTGTTATTGTTTGTGGCAAAGATTAGAGAGATACAGGGTTATATGGGTAGATGAAAGAGCAAAATTTCTGAAGCAAGAGACAGTGTAAGAGACCATCTTCTCCTCCAAAAAGTGTGTCTCATGGGGCACTTACAATTTTCCTCAAAGAAAATTCTCTGTGAATGGAAATTAGCAAGTTGTCTTCCAAAAGTAGCATCAGCAGCAAGGGGGGGAAAGGAATTTCTTGCAGATCAAGAGTAAAGACTGAATAGAAGAGTTGCAGGAGGACAACCTTCAGAAGCATCTGTTAGTTTGGATAAGCTTCTGCCAAGAGCTGCATGGTTTCTTATCTGCAGTGAATTTCCAAATCTTTTGAGCTTGTCTCATCCTGTCTCATCTGTCTTTTTTTTTTTTTNGTCAGCATAGTTGCTATATTTAGATTCAAATCTCACTAGGAGAGCACTTCAATTCATTGCATACCACCAGCCTTTGATTTTGTCTTTGTGATTCAAAAAGACACCTTAATAACGTTCTCTCTGCTCCCAAGGATTTTGATGGGAACAGTTTTGAAATTCAGACCAAACAGTTGTGTTTGCCAACACCAGGGTGAGTTTGTGCAATTAGAACTTGGTTGACTGTGTTTTTGACAAGCTCTCCCAGGAGGTTTCTAAACACTGAAAACCTTTTAGGATGAAGTTCATGTTTTCTGCATGTGCTTGGCAAAGACAGAGATATTGCTCTAGTATGAAAAGCTGAAATTGCATTTTTCCTCTCTCATGCTCAGGAAGTGAGTTTTGCATTGAGCCTCAGAGAGGAGGCTGTAGAAAAGAGTTATCTTCCCTAATTTCTATTCACAGTTAAGACTATCATTTTGGGTTATGGTATTGTTCATTCTCTAAGGGATGTAATTTATGTATGTATAACATAGGGTACTAGCATCACTTGCTCAAGGGATAAGAAAATGAATAGATTTTTGGAGAGGGAAGGGCAGATAGGAAAGAGAGAGCTTAAGCAAATAATTCTGCAACTATTAAGTGACATACACTCTCTCTAATAAGAGGATATGTCATGTCACTGAACTGTAGTGAATGACTAACGTAATGCTGTGCACTCAATGGAAGATACAGTATAGTAATCCCAGCAGCACACTAGTTTTGAGTAGCCTCTTATTTACCAATAATAATAAAACTACCAGACCTGTACTTACATAGTGAGGCTTATTGTTTTCTTATTTTTCTCAGCTCCTGGAACAGATGTGCCTAACAGCCACACCACAGCTTTTGAGGATAAAACTGGAGGTAGAGGGGTAGCACAGAGATGGGGCTCAGGAGTGGGATAAGTTGCCTTCAGGAAGTGAGGTTCTGTTTGCAAACAGTATGCTGCTGCTGTGGATCCTGCCAGCAGGCTAAAACTCAGGACACAGAAAATATTTAACCTTCAACTTAAAAAAAAAACCAGAGGGAGCTCGGAAGACCAAGTATATTCTATATTACTCTTGTCCCTGAAACAAAAATTAAGTGCAGATATTAATGCTTTGCAGTCAGCCTTTCTTCTTACAACATTTACACACAGTTTCCTTTATCTTTCCTTATATATTAGAACCGATGTATTAATTAGCACAAGTTATGAAGAGGAAAATAATTTTGGAAAGAGTTATTACCATTTTTTAAGGAAAAGGGAATTGTCATAGACTTGTTTGCAAACCCCACATTTAAATTCATGAGACATTTCTCTCTGTGTTCCATATGCATTCAGTGTTTTTACTTAATGTCACCTTCAGCTCTATTATTTTTTCAGTATCAGTCAAATGCAGCATGTAATACTGGGGTTTTTTCCCAGTGGAAATTTAATATTACTGTTTCACTGCCATGATTGCAGCAAGCTGAACCCTGCACATGCTATTTTGTTTAGTTATAGCTAAACCAAAACAAACTGGATGGAAGTTTCAAACTGAGAACATTGGTCCAAATCTGCCACTTCAAATTACATTAAATACCCAAAGACAATTTATAGTTTTCTTTGAAACCAGACACAAATTTTGGGGACTCAGAACAGGTGATGGTAAAACTCTTCAGAGCATATATAATCTGAAGGAATTTTGTCCAGAACAGAGTGACTCCTCAGTCATCCCTTTCTAACATTGATGCAGCTGATTTACTTTCCACCTACAGTGAACAACACACAGTAATCCCCTTACTCCAGATGCTCTTTATTTTTATAACACCATTTTTATTGTGTTGCAAAGCTTATAGCGAGGAAATACCTGCTCAGGTATTTTACAGCAAATGTCTCTTTTCAGGGTGAGGTAACACTGAAAAACACCATTAAAATTTAAATATCAGGCAACAAGGAAATTCATGTATGTGGATATTTGGAAAGAGAAGGAACAATATATGTTTTAATACTGCTGAAGTTAGCTGGAGATAGTGTTCTTAATGTAAAATTACTTAAGAACCCTAAAATAGAGCTTGCTGTTCTCAAATAGGTATAAATGGCATTAGCAGTGTTTACAAATCCTGAAATGCCCCAGATACCACTTTACTGTTCAGCTGCAGTGTGGGTATATTTCCTACAATGCAGTGATATGTGTTTCATTGCATGTACTTCTGCAATGTTCTGATATTGCTGAAGATGATTATACAGCAATATATATAAATTTATTTTTATTCTTCACATTGTAGTCAGGTATTTGGTTTTCTAGGGTACCAGAAAGATTGACTCTTCTGTCGTGATTTCCCTTGACAGTAGGATGTAGTCTCAGTAAACATGTAAATATAAGTATTATGTATTATTAGTGAATGTTCATTTCTCCTATTCACCACAGAAATGGCTTTCATAAAGTGTGTCACTGAGGTAGTTAGAAAAACCATTACAATTGGCTGGTGGTTTAGGGAGGTTTCAAGTAAAGAACAAGACACAGTTGCTTTACTGGAGCTGATTTCTTTGTCTTTTACAGATACACAATATTGTAACATTAACACTTTAACAGTATCTTTTTTTACTCAGCATTGTCAGCAGTTGTGAAAAGCTATTCAACAGACGGGAGTGATTTACACCAGAGAGGAACCTCCAAGTGTCATCTTGGATGTATGAGACCTCACATTTACTTGATAGAAAAACTGGTGGACTTGTTCCTAGGACATCCTGGGAGTAAGTGCACAAAGGCTGTGCTTTATGTGGCCTGCCACTCCTCAGGCATCGATAAAGGGGTTTTACCTTGCTCCTGTTTGACACTAATAAGTACTTAAAACTGAAAGGGTAGCTGTAGAGCAGAGCAGTCCTTGCCCTCAACTGGAAATGGTGACCACTGCTGTTCCTGGTCACTGCACGTTTCAAGATTTGAAGCGTTCTATTGTCTGTCCTTTCCTATGCACTGGTTTGTTTTCAAACACAATTTGTTCCTAATGTAAGAAAATTAATGGATAGCCATTCACTCTTCACACTACTAGAAGTGTGTGTCCTATCAAGAAACTAACAATGATCACTAAGGACCAGAGCAGTGTTGTACTAAATGATGCTTAAAGATAGCCAGAATACAACTCCAGTCCTAGAGAATTTAATTGCTAAAGAAAATCCCAGAGTTATAACTGGTTAGACAGGCAGGTACAAGCAATAGCTACTTTATTGGTCAGGATGACAGGTAAGCCAGGATACCTAATTCATGACATCCTAAGGTTTTGTCATGCAAAAGAGAATTATAAAGAAGAATGAGTCAGGATAAAGCTCGTCAGCTGATAGAGAACTACTCAGGAGAAAAAATCTCTAAATAGAGAAAAAAACATATAGCCTGAACTTATAGACTGATTGAAGGAGCAGCTGTCATATAGATAGTCATAGAGTATTGAAAGATCTAAAGAATTTGAATGAAAGGAAGTGGCCTGTACTTTGTTGTATGAAAGAGAAGAATGTCATGGTCAAAAAAACAGATTAGGAGAATGGTCTTTGCAGCAGCATTTCTGTATCAGCGGAGAACAGCACCCATGAAGGCCAGAGAGAAAGGTGCCAATGTAACTGAACAGCAGATGATGAGAGCCTTGATAAATATTTTAGCTGTGGGGTTTGGTAGGAATCTTCAGATCTGTGATGTTATGTGAAATAGACCTGCAGTATCAAGGCACTACAAGGTTCTGAGGAGTGAATATATGATGATACTCAAGTCATAGTCACAGGGGGAAGAGAGGGAGGTGCCATCTGTCATGAATCAGGTGTAGATGTGGGACTTCAAGTGAAATGCAGGCATTCCTTATTTTAGGTGGACTGAAATACTGAGATTACTTTGAGCTTCCTGTGGAAAGGCTAAATACCAATTCAGACAGTTCAGTAACAAATGGTACTGTTTTGAGGACATGTGCATACACAGCTTTGTCTACGCTCAGATTGCATTATTGTGTAGATTCAAAGTGCAGAGAGTGCAGAGTGCAGAATGCAAAGGGCTTGTTTGGGTCCTATGTGGCCTGGGAATTGTTGCCTTTAAATAAGCAGAAATAGATAATAGACTAAAGGATTCTGTAATGATTTTTTAATGGAAGAGGTCATTCAAGAACAAGCATGCATTGCTGCTCTCTCACAGAGGGAGTTATTGCTGTCTTATTATCATTTTCTCAAATGAGAGAAAAAAACCAAGATTTGCAGTGGTCTTTCTAGAGAAGGGCCAGGAGCTTGAAGAAGCTAAGAAAAGACTGAGGAGGGAAGAGCACAAAAATGATTGAGAACAACATGATTGTCTATATATTCATGTCTTACGTTGTGATATAGTGCAGGGATAGCCTTTCTATACCTGTGTCTGGTCCTGGGAGTTGTCTTCAGTCTTCTGTCTCTGCAGCTTGGATCTCAACCAAAGCAGGTTTTCCATGACTGCAGTTGTTTTTTCCGTATATTAAATACTCTAAATCAACATTGAGTGATTAAAGGTGAAGCAGTGTCTTTAATAAGGGACTCGGTGCCACAGTTCCTGATGGGGTTTTGTTACCATTATTGTCAGTAACAATCCAGACAGGTGAAGCAAAAACAGATGACCAGATCAAATAAGATTTTCTGGACTTGAAAACTATGAAGAGATTAGAACTGATTGTGTCAACATGAAGGAGGAGGTCTTCTGAAGAACAAGCTTTCACTGTGGGAGCTAAGTAGCCCCACTGAAGCCATTCAGGTATACAGGTGGTAATGTTAAGAGTAGATGTAATTTTTTGTTTAACAAGGGCTAAAACAAGTAGTGCCTATTAAACTTTCTTCCTCTATTTGTCAAAGAACAGAAGGTCAGATGGTGAGCAGTAAGTCTGATCTCACAAGCATAAAAGTGAGTTCTAGTCATGGCTGCTGACTTTCTTTCATACCTGTATTTGAATGAAATATTATAAATATCTTTGCATTTTAGCAGCTCAAAGAGATGTCAGCTGTAGACATCTTTGCAAGTTGCAACACTACAATAAAGTTAGACATAACCACAGAGGATTTGGGCCTTTGTCTCTGAATTCCAGCTGTTCATTTCTTCCTTCAAACACTTGCAAAAATACAAAACCATTGCATCTCCTGAAATTTCCTCACGTTGTCTGTGTCCATCATGTTCTAAGATGCAAAGATATCTGAAAACAATTTTCACCTCAAAAAGTTTTTAATAAATAAATGAAAAAATGCTATAGGCAGTTTCTGAAACATATATGCACATTCATAAATGCATTTTCTCAGTTCTTGCCCTGTTTTTATTTACTGTTTTGAGACATTTAAAGTATGAATGTGCTCTTTGCATTAAATATAGTATATGTCATCACTACTTAAAGCAGAAATATTGTGTGCATTATTACTCTTACCCTATTATATTTGAAGTGTTTATATTATTCTTAGTGTTATTTCATATTTACTGAACACGCCAAGAGCTATATTCAAACAAGAATAGAGATAAAACTGTGGCACATTTGTTCACCATTAGTTGTTATTGTTTTCTAATCATGGTCCCATCTTCTCTGTGGCATTTTTCCCTGGGTGGAAAGAGGCTTTTGGCTGAGGCATTTGGGGTTGTGTGTGCATGATGCATGGGATGTGGTTTGCTGAGGTCTAGCAACCCCCTCCCAGACAGCTAATGATCCTGACTTGATCCTGCCAGCACCTGCTTCTCATCCTCTGGGCTCTGGAGATGTGGCCCAGAACTGCAACAAAAAACGCCAAGGGGCCAATCCTGCACCAAGCCAGGACACTGGTAATTGCCAATATGCTCCTGGGCAGCTGTGTGTCCTGGCCTGAGATCAGGAGAGGACTGCCCAGGAAATACCTTCTCTTTTCCTCAGCTGATGGCAGAAAATGGCCGATCATATCAGAAAGTCTGGCTTTGATGCTCAGTTACCATTGCTAAAAATATCTTTACTTAAAGAGGTACCAAACTGGTACTGCCAGCTGTACTGTAGGGTCTTAAACTAACACCTGGCATTGCAGCAGAGATGGATTTGTTTGGCCTGGGTAGCTAGCACCAAAGGGAAGAGGATTAAAATACCATGATCTCCTCAGGTTTTTTCTGTGCTTCTGCATTTAGTGAGGTAGCTGATGGAAATTGAAGGTGCTCTCTGCCCATTGCAACACCAGGATGAGGCACTCAGTGATCTTAAATTCATCCTCTGGCTGCCCTTTCCTCAATGACTAGAGGGAAACGAGGCAATAACCTTATTTGATTTGCACATGCCACAAAACTTTCTGCTGAGGGTAGAGACCTTTGTGCAGCTAATTTAAGCCTGCTGGTTCTGGGTTGGCTTAATCTCCCCACACTGAGTTGATGCATGCTACAGTCCCGTCCCCCCCAGGCTGGGAACCACTGAAGTAGATGAATATTAGAAATCTGATGCTGATGGATTTAAAAGAGAAACGATCTGTTCATGCAGTATGAAAGGTATGTATATGAGCTAACAGTATGTTTGTATGGCTTTATTTTCAAGTTCTGCAATGCATTTTAAATATGGTATTTTGGGCCCAGTTCCTAATGAGATCCCACAAATGGCAGAGTACCGGCACCTCAGCAATAAGGACTAAAGCTGCTCAAGTGATCTTTGCATAATTATGAGCTGAGAACTTTAAGAACATTACACATGGCACTCATGTCCCAGTGGTGAACAGAGGCTGATATCAGAGGCCATAGAGAGAAAATACCATGTAGGGAAACATGATGCAGGCCTGAGCTATGTTCCAGAGTGGGAAGTGTTTGGATTTATGGGCT
This sequence comes from Illadopsis cleaveri, assembly GCA_013399915.1. Taxonomy (NCBI): domain Eukaryota; kingdom Metazoa; phylum Chordata; class Aves; order Passeriformes; family Timaliidae; genus Illadopsis; species Illadopsis cleaveri. The sequence goes on from VXBB01002362.1 coordinate 48,740, forward strand.
TCAATATTTGCTCTAGTCGTGTAGCTGTTAACAAGTGAGGCGGAATATATCTACAAGGCATCTTGAATTTCTTAGAAAAATGGTTTTCTGGGTATTGCTGAAATTAAGTTGTCTTTTGGCTGTCAGTAAGAAAAAATAACAGAGTCAAATGATTTTGGACAACATTTTCCTAGAATCTGGATAGCAAAATGGCCACTTTGTTTGGTTTGGATTTGACAGCCTGATATTGGCATTAGCCTGAAAATGTAATAATAATCTACTTTTCTTTGGCACAGTAATAGTACTACAGCTGTGTTTCTGCAGGTGATAATGTCTCTCTGTGGACAGTTGACACTCACACTTACCAGAGCTGTGAGTCAAATGAAGCTCCAAAGGCTATTTAATCCCTAACTTAAAGCTTCATTTTCCTAACTGCTGCATCTGTAGTGACTTCCATGGAAGTCAGTAGGTTTAACTCATTATTTTAGTTTCCTTATCTTAAAATTGTTTTCAAATACATTTTATTATTTGTTGGTTGCTTTTAAAAATTATTTTATTTCTGTAATTTCATGGGACTGTTCTTAAAGAGCAGACTGTATAAACATTCTGATAAAGGTGTTACATGCAAAATATTGTTTATGGGTGAGGAAGGACCTCTATATATAAAGCCAAGATTTTATTATAAGTGTTAAATTTAAACAGTGTAATCCAAAAATCATTATTAGTTGAGATCTAGTCATTGCAGAAAAGAATACTTTTGTGCAGAAAGAAGTTGCAGTAGTGGTAGTAGTTGTAGTAGTAGTAATAATAATAATGTCTAAATGCTTATACACACACTTCTTAGTTTCTATTGCTTTTCCTGATGTTTCATCCACCCTCCCTCTGTTCCTGCGGATCTTGAAATGGGCAGATTCAGTCTGATGGGGTTCAGTCTGATGGGGAGCATTATGGCATGTCATTGGCAGCTGGAGTCCTTTGCTGGGAAGGACTTCATCATGATGGTTTCTTTTTTCTTATGATAGAAGCTGCTTAGGGCTGTTTTTATATTAGATAACATGTTTAGACCTTGCTGTTTTCTCCTTGCTCAGAAGCTCCATGTTACAGATAGGTTATACAGATAGTGTCTTATGTGAGATATTTCTTTGTTCTCTTTGTGACCCCTAAAAGTAGTTTTGCACAGCCCAGATAGATCTGCATTTCTTTAGCTGAATGCCAGATAATTGTTTATAGCTGTGAGGTCTCTAGCACCAGCCTGTGCCCATCTCTCTAGTTATGGCCACACCGTATTACAGGGCTTCAGTGTAATAAAGGTCATGATACAACTCAGGTGTGCTTCATACTGTATTGGGCATATATGTAGAAAATGTTATTATCGGGTAATAATCACTCAGATGAGAAAAAGCTCTTTTTAATAAAAACCTCAAATGCTGAGACACAGACCAGCTCAAAATTCTGCATGGTGGAATTTTATCTCTAAATCAGCAAAAGGCACAGTAGGAGCCTTGGGACAAGGCAGGAGCAGGAGGCCAGATTTATAGACCCATGTTTGTTTGTAAGTAATGCAGAGTTCACAGTTCTTCATTTATTTATTTTCAGGAATATGTAATGTATTTCTTCCTATTTATTCTGGGTGAGAGTATGTATAAGGTAACAAGAGACACCAGTCCAGAGATGTATATTAGAAACTGTGAACTGAAAGTGTGCATGCATAAATTTTATATCTCTGGGTATATTTTGAATGCCTGCCCCCTGCAAGGGGATGTCTACAGATGCAGGGTAAGAGACTGTGCAGCTGGGCAGGTATTACCAGGAGTGCATGCATTGCATTAGTGATACAGCAAAAGGAGAGCTTCATTATTTCTCTTATCTTCTACACCTGTAAATTGGCATTTTCTGCATTGCTGTGAACATTAAGAACCTGGTAAAGGGTGTCAGATTTTCTCCTCGCTTGCACTGCTGTTAATCCATTTAACTCAGTATCACAAACAGTACAAATCAGCTGTTAGTGATCAGGCTGTGTTATTCCCAGATCATAAAACTCTTCCATTTCCCTTCCATTGTAGAAAATGTTGGAGAGCTTAGTAAGTCTTGGAAGTTAAGTTATATATGTAGTGATTAATCTTTCAGAGGTCATATAATCATAGAATATCCTCAACTGAAAGGGACACAGAAGGCCAATGTTTGGCTCTACACTGGACAACCCCAGGAATCACACCACGTGCCTGACAGCGTTGTCCAAACATTTCTTGGACTCTGTCAGGCTGGTGCTGACCACTTCCCTGGGAAGCCTGTTCCAGTGCCCAACCACCCTCTGGGTGAGAAACCTTTTGAGGTATATAATATAAACCTCCCCTGACTCAGCTTCAGGCCATTCCCTCAGGTCCTGTCACTGGTCATGACAGTGAAGAGATCAGTGTCTGCCCCTCCTCTTCCTCTCATGAGGAAGTTGCAGACTGCAATGAGGCTTCCCCTCAGTCTCCTCTTCTCCAAGTGACCAAAGTCACTCCTCACTTGGCTTCCCCTTAAGACCTTTTGTCATCTTTGCTGCCCTCCTTTAGACACTCTGTAACTAATAGCTTTATATCTTTCTTATATAGTGGCACCCCAAACTGCCCCCAGCACTCGAGGTGAGGCCACCCCACTGCAGAGACAGGGGACAATCCCCTCCCTTGCCCAGCTGTGGTGCTGTGCCTGATGCACCCCAGGACAGGGCTGGCCCTCCTGGCTGCCAGGGCACTGCTGACTCAAATACATCTTTCCCTCAACCAGGACTCCCAGGTCTCTTTCTGCAGCACTGCTTTCCAGCCCCTCATTCCCCAGTCTGTACATCCAGGGTTGCCCTATTCCAAGTGCAGAATTTGGCACTGGTCTTTGTTAAACTTCGTAGAGTTGGTGATTGCCCAGCCCTCTGATTTGCCAAAGTCTCTCTGCAGGACCTCTCTTCCTTTGAGGGAGTCAACAGCTCCTCCCAATTTAGTAGATGATTCTTAGTTTTGAGTATTTTTTTTACATTACTCTGTAAGGAAACTTTCCATCCTTACAAAACTGAAAATTAAATAATGAAATTGGTTGTCATGGGTAGATGGCCATGTTGAAATGATTTTCATGTGAAGGAATCACAAGTCACTGAGAGTTCTTCACATTTTGGATTCCTTTATTTTATTTTTAGTAATTCAGGTGCTTGTTGCACTAGCTTGTTGGATACAAATCCAAGAGCGTTCATGGGAACAGGGGCAGTGTGTCTGTAAGAGGAGATCATCAACAATCTGCAGTGCACAGAGTAATGACACTGGCAGTAATCACACTGATTCTAGCACTATTGCTTTCAGTTTGGGCTCTAACGAGCCATGCTATCATGCCCATTTTCAAATGATTGATGGTGGGTACAGAAAACCAAGTGAAAAATTCCTTTAAATGCAGTTTTCCTCAGCTAAGGTACCACACACTACCAAAATATGCTATAAGGCTAGGTAAGAGCTTCCACATTTCCAACATCACCTTGGCAGCTGAAATATGGCAGTGGAGAAAACTGCGCTTGGGTTGATTCATCGACTGAAGGGGCCTGCACTTGCAGTGATTGTTTATTTAAATGTATGAAGGCAAAAGCCAGAAAACACCCTGTAAGGTGAACAAGTAAAATACAGATACGTGTGGTGTTTGAAAGGCTAAGGTCTTCTTTGCCAATTTTGTAGCTGTAAGCTGTTTGCCAAATTACAAGTTATTAAGAGTAAGTAGCATAGCAAGGTTTTTATATAGGTATTTATATAGGTTTTCTAAGTATTACCAGGTTTTAAATATGTATTCTTATCCTTATTCTGTTTTATACTATCAGCTGGTAAGATGGGTTCAGTACTGTCATTCTGAAGTGAACTTTTATACACATAATTACATGGAACTGAGATAAAAATTATATTGTAATATCTAATATAAATAAGGTATTCTATTTCAAATGGGTCAGTCAAATTTAAAGTAAGGAAGTCCAGTAATGGAGGCTTAAATATAGAACATTTCTGGTTTTTAATTTATGCCATTTTAAAGGTAAAAATATACCATGAAAGGTTACTTTTAGGGTCTTATTTTTCTTTTTTAACAGGACTGGGAATTTCCACATTTTATGGGTGATGTTGAAGTGAATCTTCCAGGCTTGCCCTCAGCACACATGCAATTCAAAGTACCTTATTTCCAAAAGATACTGAAAGAGGAATATCACATACATATAACAGGTAGGTAATCTTACAGATTGTGACACAACTGCTTCTGTTTTAATAAATGTATGCTACCATGGCCTTAAAAGTGTATTTTTGTGTGTGTCCCAGGCTTTTTTTTTCTATCTCTTTATCTGTCCATATCCATATTCTCCATGCATAACCATCTCAAGGAAATGAGGAACCCGTATCTTACAAATCAGAGAGGCCTGCTGTTTTTCATGGATTTCAGCAACATCTTGTGACAATAAGTAATACAAAATGTAACTGCAGACATCTTTTATCTAAAATTACTCTCTCAGGGAAATTAGCAGGTTATTTCGTCTTCAAATCTCTTATGCTTTCAGAAGCCTTTGCTATGATTTATGCTAATATCTTTTCATAACTTTGGTCATTTTCATTTGGCAAAGGCCACTCATACCCGTGCTTCCATCAGTCATCTAATGAGAAGCAGACAGTTAAATAACCTCAAATAAAATAGAATTGCAGCGATTCAAATGGATGATACATATAGATAAAAAGTACCTGATCCTTGCATACTGTGAGTCAGTATTTTATTAACAGTAGGGAATGAAAATGGGAAGAAGGTTAAGTAGGGATAAATATTTTGGTTTTACCTTCAAGCTATACAAAAGGAGTATAGCTCCTCTCTCTACATAGAGAAGAGGTGGATAATAATGGATAACAGAAGAATGCAGGTGTGAATTGACAGAGGTCTTTAACTGCTAATATAAAAAGTCACAGCACATGACGGCACACAGAAATAGGATAGATGAGGGCAACCAAAGACAAGCCAAAAGAAGCTCCTGCAGACCAGGACAAAAGGAGCATTCAGAGATGATACAAAGATAAGGCCAAGAGTTAGCAGGTGAGTCACAAGCTGAGCAGGCAGCTGAAGCTGAAGGAAGAAAATGTGTCAAGGAAAGAATGACACCAGCACTGAGTTGAGGCAGACTGAATGAAGCCTCAGAAAAGGTTTTCAGCAGAGAATGCAGAAATGAGATTAAAAAACAGAAAAGAAGATAAAAATAGTGTTGGCTTTTGACTGAGGGAAGGCAAATGCGCCAGCAGGAATTACATATGGAGGGATAGAAAGCTTTTCAAAAGTGAAGGTAGGTGCCCTGCTGGAATGCTGACAGAGAACAGCCAGCCAGCAAGGAGAAAGAAGAGCTGGTACATATCTAGGGGAGACCATTTGAACCATTACTGATTTATGGAACAGGATAAAGTAAATAATGGCCCAGACAGTGACTAAAAGGTGTAGGGTGAAAGGAGATGTGATGTGTACGTGATGAACATATTCTTCTCTCCCAGGTAAGCAAAAAGAAAAAGGAGCAGAGGGAAAAAAAAAAGAGTTTAAGCATCAGATATTTTATGTGAATTACAGGTATGGAATTCAGGGATAGCAAAAAAGATTTTTTTTTTTTTTCCCTTTTCTCAAGACTAGGGAATGAATTTGTAGGGGCTGTCCCACAAGGTTCCCAGATGCTATGCTGTTATTCCACTGTGCAAGGGAAAGTAGTGGAATGGATGCACAGAGGAGCAGGAAAAAATACTGAGGCATGGTAGATTGGGCTGTGTCACCAGATACAGGAACTTGGCATATAATTAACGTGTGATAGAAGAGGAATTGAAGAGCAAAGAATAGTTTTGCATTGTAGAAGAGACTGGGACATTGATGATAATCAGGGATAATCAAAGAATAAACATTAGCAAAGAACATAAATTAGTAATCAGAAATGCAACCGCTAGCAGTTCTGCTGTTTGAAAACAGGCCAATGAAAAAACCCAATATTTATGCATTGTAGTCTTCTACAGAGAGGACTGGAGTCCTTTCTGATTTTCTAGTGAGAAGGCATTCTTTTAATGAGGATGAGATAATGAATGAAGGCTGAGGAGAATTTTTCCCTGCTCAGCATTAGCAAGATCCATTTATTAGATTCGCTAGACAAATCAATCCATTTGACTGTACATCATGTATCCTGTATACTGTGTGCCTGTTTTATCTCAATGCTACACCACCCTTTAGGAGATCTAATAAACAGCCATAACATGTGGCGCAAGAACCTCCCTTTGGGTAAGTTTTGCTTGAACCATCTGTTCTTGCCATCAGTTCTTGTTTTAGGTTAGGGCATCATGTTGGATAATTTTCAAGCTCTAGTGACTGTCTGGATGTGCAGATACTTGAATATTGTACTCAAATCAAGGTGCTAATAAAAGAAAAAAACCTGTTTATATATATATATATAAAATCAAGATTAATATAATCCAATCTAAAATGATGCACATGGATGCAACTGCAGCAGGTGAACATGGGGTAGGACAATGATAACGACAGGGACATCCCTCTATTTAAGCCCTCTTTAGTACATGGAATCCAGAATGTTAAATTTAACCATAGGATTTCTTTTAAGTAACAAACAGGAAATGAACACTGAGGTCTGAAAAACATTTATTTTAGTACTAGCTGTATAGATAAATCCAGGCTGTAAATCTATGACCTGTGCTGTAATTTTTAGAAACTGGAGACCATTTTCTCCCAAGTAGCAAGGAGAAAAAAAGCATGGATGAAATAACATTTGCCATCATTTTCCTGGCAATTTTTATTCTTTATTAGTTCTTACACAGTCTGTTTTACTTGCTGTTGATTGATATAAATAAAAGTAGCCCTATTCAATATTGTTTTTTCAAATAAGTGATGGTTTCACACAGGAGCAGCTCTAAGGAAAGAGACATTCTGGGGAGTCAAGAATTTCAAGCCACCATTTTGTTGGTTTGTCCTTGATGGCTTTGAGAAAGTTCTTTACAGATGAAGAATTTCAGTTACATGCCCTGTGTTTCCAGCTCTCCTGATTTCTCCACAAGTCTTAAAACACTTACTCTTTTTCTTTTATTTTGTCTTTAAGACTTATCTCCTGAATTCAGTGACTAAATGAGAATTTCAGCTTTCATAAAATAAAGATCATGATCACAGGGAAAAAAAAATTAAGTTTGCTTCTGCATAATTCAGTGTCTAAAAGGCAGATAAATAATGAGATCTTGCTACTTTAAACTAATAACATACTTTCTTAGGCCTGGCTTGTGATTTCTGAATGTTGTTGGCAGTAATATTGAATTAATATCTCCTGACTCTAGCTGATATGCTTACGTGTAATATTAAATTTACTATTAAAAGCTTATCTTATTTTTACTGGTAACTGAGTACCTCATTTTACTCTCATTTCTTTGCAGCTAGGAACTCCTTGCAAGCATCTACTGAGTATTAAATATTTTCATTCTGTTTTGATAGTCACTTTTTTTTATGAACATCAAAAATAACTTGAATTCCTGCATCTGCTTAGCTCATCTGGATTTCCCTTGGCAGATGGTTCATTGCAAAGTGTGTGTTTTCCTTTTAAGGCTGATGTTTATGAAAATACATATTCTATCCTAGTTTCTATAATACCCAGGGAAATTTGTAACACTTAAAAGTAAATTTTGTTACTTAAGATTCTTCCGTGGGCAAAAGGCACTGGGAGGGCCTGCCTCGTGCCCTTAATGGCAAGAGCACCTACTGTCAAACATGCAGATATTTTTCAAACTGAAAATGTTACAATTTAGGTGTCAAAAGAGATGGGAGATTTTTCTGGCTGTTTATAACGTTTCTGAGGGCTGGTCTGGCCCAAGTGCCCTTCCACCCAAAGGAGAAATCATCACCTTCATAGCTGGGGAGTTCCCAGCATGGCTGGCTTGTGGAGTTAAACCAACAGCATGTCTAGATTCAGCCCAAGCTTACACACAGTAGCCTGAGGGAGTCAGTGTGCAAAATTAGAAAGGTTAGAGGTAATAACAAAGCTGTACGTGCACACAGATGTGAAAAAACCTCAGAGGATTAACATCTTAGATCAGCCGTGAGTGGTCTGTCTGTCTACATGTATCTAGCTAGTAACACTAACGTGACAGAAGATAGGAGGAACATTTCAAATGTTTTACAGCAGTGCCTGAGCGGTTTTAGACACAAATTACAGTGGAGATAGAAGTTGAAAGTCAACATTTCCTACACTAGCCTCTGGCTGTGGTTGCACAGCATGAGGCTGCTTGCGTCTAGCCTTATTAAGTGGAATTTTCACATTACCTCTTGACCTCAGTAAGGTTGCTGAGGACTGGCTTCTACATGAGATCAGTTTTTTTGGGAAATGAATGGTCTGTTTCAGAGTGGCATACAAAAATAAAACTACTCCAGAAACAGCAGCTGGTTTGGAATATTGGGATATATTCCCGATGTTGTGTGTGGGATTGCCCCAAAATCTTTTTTGGTGGTGAAAACATATGAATTTCTGGAAAAGGGAAAAATAAAAATCCATGCTTCTTTCAAAATGAGAAGACCCCTGGCATTCATGTGCAGCACACAGTTGTTCAGCTTCAGCAGGGAGGGGAGACTGTTTCTAAGCAGAGTTCTGTACAGTCTGGTGTTCAGAGCATGGTCCTATGATGCAGGTCCAAGCTGCCACAAGTGGAGGTTTTTGTAGAGTCAAGGTTTCCCTTCCAGTGAGTATTCTAGCCAGGAGGAAACAGGAATGAATTTTCATCCCCAAATACTGGTTGTAGTCTACAATGCCTGTAAAAACATTTCACATTTTGCATTACAGCCTGACAAGGACACTAACATTCTTGGGTCCAATTTTTCTTTTGGAGAATATTTATTGCATCAAATTGCAGTATTGTACCACATTTCCGAATACACCAAATCAGATTCCTAACTCTCCAAATACTATGTGTAGCATGTAAAATGTCAGTGGTGTGAAAGTTATTAAGCTATAAAATTATTAACCAGGTCTCTTTTAAGGTAGTGCATGGCTAAATAACACAACCTGTTTTCCCACATGACTGTCTTCATTGTTAACTTCATTGAAGATTAGATAAAATTCTTTTCAGTTTGCTGAAATGATTGACTAACTTTCCAATCTTGTGAGTTGATCCTATTATGTCCTTCCATTTCAAATTTTGTCTTTGAATAAACCACTTTCTATCCAAGAAGGGCTCAGTGGGATCACGTATATGCCGGTATTCTACACAAATTTCATTGAAGTAGAGCCAACTCTAAAGCAGCAATCACAGTAATCCTACAGCAACTGGATAAGAGACAAGTTAAATGACTTCATAGTGTGGGGCTCCATTTTCCCTTGTAACTTTTCATCTGGAATGAAACTTGAAACATTTTTAAATAAAATTAATATCTATACCTTCCTAATATATTTATTATGATCCTTTGCATACTTACAAACTTGAACTTGTTCATGCACAAGATCAAAGGTTGCAATTGACTTTTAATTTACCTAGCTTACTTCCTATATAAGCTTGATATATGACTTAAATTATGCTAAAATTAAGTTGCAATAGGCAATCATTTCATATACATAGATTATAAACAAGTTATAATGTTAAAGGTTGGTGAATGTATTAAATCTCTGTTTAACCACATATGAGCACAATGAGATCTTTGTGCTCCAGGACATGGTTTACCTAGAAGGATTGCTTGGTTGGCTTTTTTGTCTGTCATGCCCGCTACTACAGCAGTGACGTACATGTCTTGGAGAGGGATAGATGGCAGAGGACACTATATTCTAGAAAGAGGTAAATGCATGCTGTAAGTACCCAGGACAGCACTACCTCAGTCATTTTGTGTCTAAGGAGATTAATGCAGCCCTTGGCTGTGGGGATTACTGAGTAGGAGCAGAAATATGTCATTGTGTTCATGTATGGTTATAGTGAGACTGTTACTCATACACAGCCTTTGGTTCTGGTGACAACAGTATTCAAAAGAAAAGGAAAAGTCATAGAGCTCATCAAGCCTAACAGTGATGTAGAGGATAGAAAAATTGTCTAGAAATGAGAAATTTAAGGAGTTTTGAGAAAATCCACTGTAGAACAGCAGTTGTTCTCCGTCACCTAGCTGCCATTTAGACATACAGGTCACAGTTCATCTTCACTAAATGGGATGGTGGAGCTAAGTGGTTTGTATAGCCCACATGGCCCAAATAATCCCAGCAGGGCTTTGTTTCTGCCTGCCTAGCTCTGACTAGGAGCTGAGTGAGGGAGCTTCAAGTTCATACTTTCTATGAAACAAGAACAGCATATCTCTTAGATCAGGTGAGTGCTTAAATTCTTTATGTGAAAGGGGTGCAGCATTTTAAAATTTTCATTGTAATTTGTGTTTAGCCCACTTTTCCTAAGGAAATGAGAATTATGTGACCTTGTTCTATGTGTAAGTTGGTTTCACTCTATCAAACACTCAGCATCACATATCTTTTGAACCCATGGCCATTTTCAAAACATTTTCAGACAGTGAGGATGTGAAAAACAGTGATATTAACATTGTGTCCTAAGAAATGGTGGTAAGGTAAAGAAGAGCCATCTAAGTGCCCAGCTGAGTAAAAAACAAGAAGTCAGCTATTATGTTCTGCTAGACAGCAGCTATTGATAAGTAATCGTGTGTCTTTCTGTTTAAAGATAGATGTGATGGGAAAAATAGAAACATGAAATACATGGCAAACATCCACAGGAAACATCAAGTTACATTGTATTGATTGTTATATTGTTTCATACTTTAGCATAATTTTCAGTCTCTTGGTATTGATTTAAGAAACTTAAACATTATTAAATGTGGTAATAATGGTCTGAAAAGATAGTTTTATTTAACAGGTCAATTATAAAATTGACAAAATACCAGGGAGAAATCATAGAATGGTTTCATTTGGAAGGGACTCTAAGGATCATTTGGTTCCAGCCCTTCTGATGTGAGCAGGGATACCTTCCTTTACACTAGTTTACTCAAAGCCCCATCCAACTTGACTTTGATAGAGGAGTTATTCAGGAATTATAGGATTGTCTACAAGGTCTTTTCAGTTCAGTTTTGTTTATGGACAGTGACAATAACACAAGAGAATAAATATTCTTGTTTATTTTCAATCTATTTATTCCAAACTGAAGAGAACTATTAAACATAACTCCCGAATACAAGAAGTTAGTCTCCTTACACTCCTGAAGAATTCTGGTTATACTGTTTGAACATGCATACTTTCAGGAACTGGAATCCATTAATTATTTGCAACTCACTAGCTTAAGTAATTTGATAGATCCTGTGATACATTTTCTTTTTCATTTGAAGCATACTTAAATATGATTCCAGTAAAGGCCAAGATCATTCATCACCAGCAGGGACATTCCTCTGTGCATGTGTTTTCACCTAATGCTGACATGTAGATTTGCCAGGTTCTTGGGTGGTGGCAGTCATCACCACACAGGTGAGATCTTAACATGTGTCTAACTAGAATGTAAGATATGCTTTGACTGTGAAAATAGTATAATTTGTTATGTGTATTCATAGACACAGATTATAAAAAAAGCTAAGCTGGCTAGACTCTGAAGTCTACAATCAGCGCTTGCTGTTTCTCAAGAATGACACTGTGATTCTATAAATCACAGTTTGTCTGATTGCCAGTCCCTGAATATATCTGCACTCTATGGTTGGTATATCAAACAACATGAGTATATACTATTAAAATTCACATAATTACCAAACTCAAAAACCCCAGTCACTTCAGTAATTTCCAGAATAAAAATGGTTCTATAAAATATGGACTTTTCATGGAAAATTTCCATATGAATATTTTTAAAGCTCTAGAATTCATGCTTTTTTAGGTTTATTGACCTATAACACATCACCTCATGATCTAATCAATGGGCCGCTTACAAACAGTAATGTCAATTGAATAGATATACTGCTGTGCTTTTGTTACATAATTGTTTTGTGTCGACACCTAATTGTGAAATACTAAGGGGTATTCAGCATAAATCTGACTGTGGTGGAAATTTATTTACAACTTTGCTTTACAGATTAATAAAAAAGAACTCTTTTTCTCTGAGTTTTTTTACATATAATGGCATTTTTACAGCTTTAAAATGGATATATCAGATGACAGAACTTTCTTTTTCCAAACAGGCAAATGGTTTAACTATGGAATTATCTTCCTTGTTTTGATCTTGGATTTGAATATGTGGAAGAATCAAATATTTTACAAACCTCATGAATATGGTCAATATATTGGTCCTGGACAGAAGATCTACACAGTGAAGGACTCGGAGAGCTTGAAAGACCTTAATAGAACTAAGTTATCGTGGGAGTGGAGATCCAATAACACCAACCCACTGACGAACCGGACCTATGCCGAAGGGGACATGTTCTTGCATAGCAGGTTCACAGGCTCCAGCCTTGATGTCAAATGTCTGGCTTTTATTCCAAGTTTGCTGGCTTTTGCTTTGTTTGGTTTCTTCATCTGGTTCTTTGGGCGATTTCAGAAGACTGACCAAGGCATGGAGAATTTAGACAAGTCGTACACAAGAATGAAACGAAAGTCACCATCGGATATGGGAATGACACGAGAAAATACACAGGTGTTAGAGGAACCATTGAATTTTCAAGAACCACATATGGTATCCATAAAATCAGACTTAAGTGAAATAGTTTTTAATTCTTCTCTCCTAACTTCTGAAAACTTGAACGCACAACTACATGAACAAGACAGCCCTTTACAGCCAGTACCAGAGTCCTCTGTCCCTAAGAATAATCCTGTGACATAGAGGAAAATACCCAGGAAAATCAGTTTAAATAAGCAGTTACTCTAAGATTTCAGTTTTACCTTTTGTAAGTTAAGATTTACATAGTGTTTAGAATAAGAAACTCAACCCATACCAAGTGGTGCTCAGCATGCTTTTTCTAGGAATTTTGTTTTTTATTTGTATTATAGTACGTGCCTATTGTATATCTAACATTCCTTTATAGATTGCTTCCCAAAATTGCACAAGCTATTTATTAATACATTACCTTAACTGTATAATAGTGTATTAGATGATTACTTGCAGGTATAAAATTCTACCGTGGTGGTGCCTTGAGACATTAAACTGTTTTTTAACTCAATGACAGGTGTATAGCACACTTCTTTTCATCTGTTCTGCAAAGCTTTTTGTTGCATATGGTTGTTTCAAGTACCATTTGATGTCTTGACAGAGCAGATAAATATAGTTATTCCTAAAGAAGGTTTTCTGTTAGGACATCACAACTTGACTTTGTTATTTACTCATCTGTGAAGTCAGAGATTTTGATGACCAGACTGCAGAGAAGCATGTTGATTACCTTTTAATTTTTCTGGCTAGCTGCCAAACACAAATACAGATTTATTATGCAGTAAACAGCAGTGCCATAATACAGCATGGGTCACTAGTTGTGAAAATATGAGTTTCTCCATCAGTAATAGCAATTATGTGATAATGCCTAATTATGTTTTTCTTAATTAAAGATAAATCGCTCCTTGATTTGAAGTTTTGCCCTTCACCTTTTAGAAACAGAGGTGAAAATACACGATTGAAGCAACTGTTTCCATCATCACACCAAGCCCATGCAACATCAAAGAGCCAATGGAGTGATTACAGTAAAGGACACAAAGCCCATTTAATCCAGTATTTTTGCAATTCAGTGCAGATATGGTCTAGGTATATATGAAACATACATAGGAACATACTGCTTATAGTCTAATTTCTCCAAATATTGAAGAAATGCTGAAGGTTTTTGATTTAAAAAATTAATAGTTGAAATTTATTGCACCTTTTTTTGTTGTTGTTGTTCTGCATTTGTTATCCATGAATATTCATAACTTGGAATCAGAAACAGAGGGAAACTGGGGTTTTTGCTTTTATGAAGGGGACTTTGTAATGTGAATTTCTCTGCTGTGTGATCAAACTACATGCACTAGAGAAATTGCATATCTAAAACATCCGAAAGACTCTGATTTGCCTCTAATTTAGTTCTATAAAATTGTTGTTACAAGTTACCACATAGTAAGTCATTTTTAAGACTGAATTATTTCCCTGTCACTTTCTAGTGTTGCTGTATTTTGTCTTTGTGACTTTTTTATCTCTGTTGGTTTTGATCTATTTGCTTTTAAGTTTTCAGAATGCTGAATTTAGCATGCATAATAGAACTATGCATTTATTAACTGTCACTTGAGAGCCAATTTTAATAAACATCATTCAACAATTGTTTATTATGAGGCAGGAACACACTCTGTTAGTTTTGCAATTTTTTAAAACATTTTACCCATGCATTGCCCTATTTCAATTGACAAATATTTCTGACACCAAAAAGGACAGACAGCATCACAGTGATGTCAAAATCAAATATTTTTTAATGAAATATTTAATATTTTATCAGGAAAAATTATTTTAAAATCATACTAATTTTTTATCCATTAAAAATTATGGCTAAACCTAAATCTACACACTTTTGCTTACTGCAACTTATGAACTTGTTTAATTGACAAGATATAATCAAAGACAAGCCATTAATAAATAATGATAAAACAGTGTGAGATCCTGCTTGTACTTATAAGAGGTGATATACTGATGTTTCACATTCAAACAGCATTTGATTTCTTTAGTTACAGAAATAGCTGTTTAATTTTGCAGATACATGCTTCTCTGTATGTTTTGGACACTGTAAACCCGAGTAGTGAAAATCTCTCATTAACTCATTTCTCTATTTGTGCAGTGTAGTAGTTGAATACATTAATATGTCGGCAGAAAAATGAAATAATTACTTGAGCCTTACAGCCTGCATGATTGCTTGACTCTGAGGAAACTGTTATTAAGCAACTGATTTCACAGCTAAAATAATTCCTTGACCTCATATTGAGTTAATGCTTTTAAGGTCATTATAAGCCTTCATGAAAGAGAGAAAAGCATCAAGTAATCCTAGATTCTGCATGAGTATTTAAATTAATGGTCAAGCATAGAGACTGTTTATATCATGAATTCGTAAGAAGTTTAAAGATTCAGTGTAACCACTCACCATGGTCAACTCATCTAGTTAATTAATGGAGAAAGGACTTCTCAGTCATGTAGGAGTCTCATTTGTAATTACAGACATTGATGGAAAAAGAGAGGAGTATTTTCATTCTCTACTTCCAGTGATAGGTTTGAGAAGCCTAAGTTAGGTGGCCAGGCTTGCCCTAAGCACCTTTGGAAACTGGCGGAGACTTGGGAGCTGAACACCCTAAAGATGATTCAATCCCTAACTCAGTCATTTACCTCTGCATTACTGAGTAGTGTGACCCAGCAGGAACAGGTTTGTGGAATTGGTGCTGAGGACCCAGTGCCCACAGAAAGAGCATTGCAGGGATTTACAGCAGTTTAGCTTTTGTTTGGTCCTAACAGAGTGAATGAATGATAGTGGCTGGGGTACATGCAGAAACTACATGATTGGAGTTAGAGGAGAGTAAGCAAGCACAATCACAACTTTACTCCTGAGCTGAGCTGCTAATGTAGAGTCATTCTCAGTCTTCTTCCCAAAATGGAAATATTCCTCCTCCAAGCACATTCATTGTTGTTAACTGTTGTTCACTTTTAACATTTTGAAAAGCTTTGCTGACTCTGAACAGTCTGAACTGCTTTCTAGTCTAGTATCCATAACTGGGACCTTAATATGCAAATTTGTCCTTCTCCTGAAAGCCTAACTATTGGACAGATTTTTTAGGCTTCTATTTCTTTTTCCAAGGACATTGAAAATTCCGTAGGAGGGGAGAAACTTGAGGAAGTGTCAGTTTTTTCACAAACTACACATCTCCCTTCTGCCCTCTATAATGAACCATCTAGCAGCTGCCATCACGACAGGGCTGGCTGGTGTCTGCTTTGTCAAAGATCAGATTTGGTACAATACCTCTTTTTTTACCATGGATACATTGTACAGTGATGGATGATAGAAACCACCTGATACAGTATATATATAGAAGATACATCTCTAGGATAAGCACATAAGATTTATGAGCCCACAGGTGCCCATAAATTGCCTTAGCATTCTCAACAGTTTTGTTTACTGAGATGGAATAGACATGAAGCAAATAGAAGGTAAGAATTTTTGTAGAATGTACCTTAAATATAGTATTCATGCTTATGGAAGTGTATAGATATCTTCAAAAACCACATATATAAAATGTATATGTGCATGTACATTAGGAGCCCAGGGATTCGTTGATTTTGGTGGGAAAACTGCAGAGTTTCTCAAGGCAATTTACTGCTGCCCTTTTTATGCTACACTGCTCCATCAGTTACTTATTCCAGGTTGTTTCATCTCCTCTGCCTCTACTTATTTTGCAGAGAAGATGTAAGACCAAAGAAAGAGCATTTAATTGCTCTGTCTGCATCCCCAAGTTATTTATTTGTCTAATTTATGCAGAAATTAATTTTTTTTCTGTTTTAAAAGATTTCTTTCCTTACCAGCCAGTATCATCATACTTTGGGCTACTGCACTGTTAAATAATTGCTTTTACTGAATTGAACAGCATCCGTCATGACAACCACCTGGAAACAAAGAGCAGACACCTCACAAAGACCGAGAAGGCAGCAAGTCAGTTCCTTAGTAGACTGGCAAGCTCATTTTCCCACAAGTGAACAGGTTATGACTCACTAGTAAAAGATGTAACAGATTTTTAAAACACTGGCCCTAATTTTAACAACCTTCTAGAGGGAGCTCAGTGGGAGAGGACTTTTTATCTCAGACTATAAATTTGAAGTAGTTACATCCTGCATGCAGAGTGTTTCAACTTTTTAGGGTACATTTTAAAGTAAACAACTTAAACCTTGAGCAGATTGCAAGAACCATAAAAATTAGACCACACTGTGAGTAAGAATATAAAGGTGATTCACTTTGTGCTTCGTGGCACAGGATGGAGACAAAACACTTTCGTCAGATGTTTGAGTGGCCCTGTGCTTGGGATTTGACATGCAAAGGTTCAAACTGCATTTATTAACTAGCAGTTGCAGTACCTTAACAGAGGTGTCGCTCCCAGCACCAGACAGACCAGCTCTTCTGCCATATGCTCTCTGTCCTGTCCGGCCATTCTAACTTGCACATTACAAAGGAGTTGTTCCTTTTCCTGTGCACTGAAAACTGTCCTATGGGGTGTCTGGGCTACCTGAGTTGCTGTGGCATGTTATTGCAATGCCTAATATACAACTCCAAGAAGAACAACCAAGGGCAGGCAAAAGTGGGGAGTCTGGTCTGTCAGTTTTATGGCCTTGAGGTGAAGAATGTCACTTATGTGACCATTTCAGAAGCAAATCTATATAAATACAACTCCTGTTTCATAGGGGCACAAAGGGACAAATGGAGACACAGGAAATCACTAGAAATCTTTTCCATCCCCTTCTGATATTCAAACAGAAGCAGCAAGTCCCTGTTTCCAAGTGCTCACAAACAGTTCCCAGCTTCCACATGAGTTCTGGGTGAGTAGCTCTTCTGGGTAACTAGGTTTTAACACCACTGTAATTCCCTCCTAACACTTCCTCTGCATGGGGGATGTCAGCAGCTTTTCACTGTTTAGAGGAATGGAGGAGCTTTCTGAAAAGGAAGTGGGAAAGAAATTGTGAGAGAGACACTCCATGAGGTTGGACTCTCCAAAGCAAACTCCTTCTTGGAGAAAGAAAAAACATGAATCCAGCTGCTTTGCAAAGAGGATTGAAGTAGCAAAATCAAATTCTTTCAGAAATACATCTTTTATCAGCAGCACAGTCACAGAGATACTTCTAATCTCATGCTTTTCCTTTAATGTGTAGCAATTGGGGTGTGCAGAAGAGCAGCTTATCTGATTCCTGCAGGCAGGTTATAGACCCAGTTCTCATGCTGTTTGGGACATCTGGACCACTTCGTATCAAATTCCTTCTTCTCTTCATTTTTCTCTCGTTTTTCCCCGCAAAAGTCCATTTCATTTCATTCTTCTGTTTTTATTTCCAATAAACTTTTATTGTTAGTGACCTAAATGGCAAGTTACCCTCCGAAGGCCCATAATTGCTGTTATTGATTCGGTACCATCTGTATCTCTCTCCCTCCCTTTCAATAGGGATAAACATCGATGGTGACTGCTCTGAGACACTGCATGCCTTGCTGACCTTTCCTTTGAGCTTTGAGGGCACATAAAGGCAGTTGGTGGCTGCTAGGTCTTTTGGTCAACAAAACACATACTCAGGCATGGTTAAGTTTCAGTATTTAATTTTTCACAGAATCACTTGCTGAAAGCAGGTATAGCTTGAGCCAACAATAGATAGAATTAGTATATTCCAAAACTGCGTTGGCTCCAGCTGCTCCAGATGTTTGAGGACTTTTGCAAGGTTCATTCCCTGCTGGCTGTGACAGCATTGCTTGAGGATGCACATGTGGCTTAACTTTAGTGTCATCCAATGATACCACAAGTAGAGATAATTTCCAGTAATCATTGTTTCCATGTTTCCATGGTTACTGGAGGAATTTCTATTTTTGCTTCATGAAGCTATAAAAAGCCAGAATGTCTTCCAAAATCTTTGCAAGGTTAAATTATAAGTAGACAATCTAGCCATTTTTGCTTCATCTGTGCCGCCTTCTTTCTCACTTTTCACCCTTTCCATCAATTTTGACCTGCTGATCCTGCAAAGCTACTCCTCAAAAATAATCCCAAAGGGGACAGCAATCAAATTCTTTTCTATGCGGTCCTGGAGAGACTTCAGACATCATTCATTCAAATTTTTTAAAAAATTATTCTAAGGTCGGAAGTGTTTGTTATTTATGTAAAAACAGTTAAAGCAGATGCAACAGAAGTTGGCAGTAACCTCCTGCTCCATTTTAATAACAAGTCTGCCTACAGGGGCCAATATAATTATTTGTTGAACCTGTCAGGTACAGGTAGGTTTTGTGTGTAGTATTTAATGAAACCTCCATGGAAATATCTGTTGTTGTACTTAAAAATTTGAGTGGTTTTTTTTTCAGTTTTTGAGCCCAGCCCAGGCAATACCTCTATCACCGGAGAGAGCACAGTTACAGGTCCTTAGTTAGCAACCAGTCTGTACCAACAGGTTTCTGAAAGTCATGTAGGACCATTCAAAGATAAAAGCTCAGATCTATGTGAGCATTATGGCTATTTTAGGTCACTGCTGCTGAACAGTGTAGCCGTGTTGCTCTGAGGAGTGTCACAAAGACACAGTGTAATACTGGTCTGACTGGACTTCAAAGGTGTCTGCTTCATCTGGATGTACTTCAGTGCCTTTCAAAGTGCACATGGAGGAATAAATACAGATAGCCCAAATGTCCCTCCTGATGTTTTAAAGGCTCCGGCTTTATATCATGGAAATATCCACCAACATTTTGGAGAAGTTAACCAGAAAGTTTACAAGACCTAGAGATCTCTGCCTCATCTTCTGTGGTCACTGGAAACTGTATTTTACTAAAACTACCCATTCATTGTATTGCACTTGTAATGACACCGTCACATATAAGTGTCAGAGACAAATATAACTACAGAGATTGGAAAGGAACTGCTTGAAGACCTTGCAATGCAAATGAAATGCAAAAGTAGAGAGGAAAATTAAAAGGCTAAGATATGAAATAATTTGCTCAACTTCAGACATGTCAGGTATCCCCCTGCTTTGCCTATTTTATTAGGACTTTAGCCTTTCTAGTTTGTTGCTATCAAATGTTTTCTTTGCTCCATGTGATTCACATATACATGGACATGGCATGAAATAATCCCAGAAACTGGATTAGGCATATTTCACCCTTGCATAAATTTCAGCTGGAGAAATTAAGTTTATGACATCAGAAGGCAGTTTTATTGGCATCAGACCCCCATTGTCTCATGCCATGAAACTGGCTCAGGGTAACCACCAGTGGAAGTGGAAATATCTCATTCCTTCCCCAATTGCCTTTAGGAGTTTCCTTCAGAAGAAATCAGTCTGGTTTCAGACACTGTGATCTGGAAAACAGACTTCAACGGTGCTTCAAGTACAGCAAGTAACATGCAAAGGAGTTACAAAGCCACTCCTTTATACTCTCAAATGGTGACATCCTATGGTTCCTTTGCAAATTATATTTTGCAAAAAGGAAGCAGTTAAATTCCTTTTCATAGTAATTGCAAAAACTACCAGTGTTTTTGTGATGGAAACTTCAATATTTATACTGGATTGTGTTTTCCAAGGCATCACTTCAACTCTATCAAGTGTCACTGAGGAGCAATGCTGGGAGTTCAAAAGATAAGCAACAAAAAGTATTCTGCTAACATGTTCCTGTCATGTACACTGTGAATGCATTAATTTTTTCTTGAATGATGAAACAGAGACACCTGTAAAACAGCAACTTATTTGTAATGCGATTCTGCAGATCTTGTCTGAGATGTGAAAGTCTGCCAGTATCAGAGTAATAAATACTGGTTTTAGGGACAAGAGGAGGGGAAACATTTGTCCAGTGAGAGCACACATGAGCAGCAGAAAGTGACAAGTACTGCTCTACATCTCTGCCTGCACAGAGCAAGGCTGGAGTGTTTTGCCAGTCAAGGTCAATCTGTGCAGATGGAGGGAATGGTGAAAGGCAGGTGGTGGGACAAGCACTTTTAAACACATGTATCTGCTGGCAGCTTTATCATCCAGACTTAAGATTTTCTTTCTCCTGGTTGCTTGAGCCAAAACTTTACTTTGAATAATATTGAGGGATGCGAGACTGCTAGAATTTTGTCCTGCTGACTAAATCTTTTTGGAGATTAATTCAAAGATGCCTTGAGTTTTAATAATATAAACAGAATATTCTTGTTGAGAGAAAAGTCTGGATATTTTTTTCCTCACAGCTTGGGAGGTCTACCAGATAACATAGCAACATTTTCAGAGTCCTAACTCTGAAGAAAAAAGAATGCCTAAAACAATCTAAAAGGAGGAAACTAAAACACATCAGCCTGTTAGATAACTGTAATATTAAAAAGTCATGTTCTCTATTCTGTCAGTTTGTAGAAACCTGAGGAGCTTGCATCATATGGCACAAAATTATTTCAGCAATGTTCTTGGTTTTGTAGAAGGAATGGCTTTGAACTGTGGGCAGATTCACACTTTAATTTTGAAAGAAGTCAATGTTCCCCTCCCAGAATGATCTGCAATTGGGACTGGTATGAGTGGTCTGGTTTGCACACCCAGCAGTCTGGGGATTTACAGAAAAAAGAACAAATATCTCAGTCCTTGTTGCCAGTGTGGCCTGAGAAGTCAGCTTTGAGTGCAGAGCTTATGTAAGTCCTGTGGTGCAAAAGGATTTGCAGATACTGATTGCATTCTATGTACAGCTTTGATCACACTTCGTCTGACCTGTTGTGCATCACTTCTTTGAGTTGTGCCTGCTGTCTAATCAATGATTAACTTCCTACACAGACCATTGGACTCAAGAGGATGGTGGCCTTAAGGAATATCCTTGAATTCATCCTAGATACAAAGGTGCACTTGTGTTTCCTGACTCCGTTTGACTGAGGGATGTGAGCCCTGTTACAGAGAAGCATCTCCACACAAACCCCCTGAAACCATGCAACAGCATTGATTGTAGAAAGTTTCTGAGCAACTGCATGGGTTGGAGGATGCTCCCAGGAGTCATCTCCCGGGAAGCACTCAGGGGTACCACACGCTTGGTTTCCAGCAGCACTGGGAACTTCAGTCACATTGGAAAAACTAAGTCAATTCCCGATAACTGAATGCATTTCCTAATTCAAAAAGTGCTGCACCTTGCTTATCCCAGTAAGGGAGATGATGGCTGCAGCCTTGGGGAAAGTGCAAAGAGGATGCTGGTAGGAGTGACTTGAGGGGCAACCTTTCTATGAAGGACACGAGGGATTTCCTGGGGTGTCGCTGACACTGCACAGTAGTGCTTGAAGAGTTTCAAACTGCCCATAGTGTTGTGAGCTCCCACTTCTGGTTTGCTCTAACTGGGAGGTTTCTGCTGGTGATGAGGATGGTTATCCCTGGTAGTACTGAAACTCGCTTTGCCTTTTCTGGGTCTAACTAGGCTAGAGATGTTACCAATCACTTTCTGTGACTTGCAGGAGTTAGTTGCTTGAGCAGTCTCTATCTCACAGAGAGACCAAACTGAACTTCTTGTGCAGTGTCATGGCTTACCAGGGTTAAAAGTAATATTTCAGCAGGCACCTGGATCCAAGCATGTACCCTTCTTAGAGAAACATCAGATGTGACACAAGTAGGGCATGTAGGGGGATCAAACATCAGACAGTAACAGGCTACCAAGAATATTTCAGCAGCTGAGTGTCTAAAGCAGCAATCTGTTCAAACAGAAGTGAGGGACACAGAGTATTCAGGGTAAGAAGGGTCAGATCCATAACTTCTTTAATGTTTTAAAATGGCTTTCTTGGACTTTTTAGAGCACTTCTACAGGCAGGTAAGATGAAATCAATGCTGGAAATGGAGGAAAAGGACTGAGTTACAGTAGTGACAATCTGTTGTAAAAAAGTGCACTGCATTGGCATGTCTTGATGGATGTGAGTGCTCAACCCTTTTGAGAACGTGAATATGTATGTAGGTGGCAAAATACAGATTTGAACTGTAGCTGAAAAAATTGTGAACTGAGGTGTTTTATAGGTACCTGTTCTTATAATGAAAGAAATATTTTTTCCAACTCTCAGCCTTTCTCCCTCTTTTCTGTCAGAACTGTGACATCTGGTCGCCTACAAGAAGCATCAGTGTGCTGCAGTACATCAAGGCTAAGACTCTAATGCGTGTGTAAGGGGTAAATGACCTTTGAATGAGGTAGAGCTTCCAAGCTAGAGAAGAAATGAAGTCTGACCATTGCAGTTTTTAGCTCAAAAGCACAGTTTCCACATATTGGCCCAGTCTAACTTCAGTACTGAACTAGGCTAGGCTAGCAACCACCTATGACCTGTAGACTAAATTTCAGGATTCCCAACAGACCTTATGTTATTCCCCAGTCCTCTCAACAGGTTCAGGGAAAGGTAGTTTGATTCACTCTGGGTGATATGTGGAAAAACAACAAAATTCTCAGGAGGCTCAATAACAAACTTTCATTCATAAACTTTAGACTATTAAGGTAGAAAAAGGTACCTGGCAAATTTTAAAACAGCATCCAGACTATGTAAGGCACTTCACAAACTTTAACTCCACAAATTTAAACTTAACCAACTTTGACCTTACCCAGACACAACAAGGAATTGACTGGAGCTTTTTTTAATCTGGCTTACAATATTTTGAGAAGTTAGGGGAAGAAAGAGAGAAAGAAAGAGAAAGAAAGGATGAGTAGAAAGATATTGCCACTCATGGAGCCAGTGATAAGACTTGATTGTTGAAATTTAGATGTTCCTTGGTCAAAGAAATGGTCCCAGTCTTGATCCATTTGAGGTTGGGGATAGGGGGAAACCTGTGAAATACAAAGTTCAGTGGGTTAATAAACGTTCAAGTATAGGTGGGAATGCCCACGTACCTCCCCTGCAAGGGGAGTTTTACACTGTCTGATGCAAACCTGTGGATCATGACAGGCCTCTGATGGAAGGCCCCAAGAAATTAATGTGTGGGTGCTTCAGAGGTCTTTGATTGTTTATGACACCTTCTAAGCCATGAGAGCTGCCTGTCACATCAGTGCTGTTAGCCAGTCAAGCCCCCTCAAAAGGGATGAATACCTTCAGGCCTATGTGTAAATGTCACGGTTCCCTTCCCCAGAGGGAGCTTTTCATACCTGAGCCAGTTGTGTAAGGGAGGACATAATAAAAATCACTATTCCACCTGGCAGGATCTGCTTTTTTTTTGGCCTCTTTCCTTACCTGGCTCAAAACTCTGTTTTTTGCTAGACAAAATGTGATTTGTTGTGGTCATCCTCTGCAGCCCCTTTGCACCTGGACTATTACCTTGCACATTGACAGCAAAGCACCTCTGCTTTTGCAAGTGGCTGATTGTTTGAGCCACTAACCATTATATTTCAGTCCCTCACACCGTAAAAAAGAGAGGTTGATAAAGAAGAGTACACCTTCTAGGAGGCTTCTACTTGCTTTAGCATCTCCTGGAATAATCCACTGTCTTACACCCCACTTTTACATCCCACTGACTTCCCTCTTTTTATTAGATTTATACATTTTCATAGTTAGCGCTGCATTTCTGTGTATGCATGCTGGTGTATAGTGTCTGAAGGGAAGGTGCAAAGATGGTAGAATTAGGGTCTTTTCAATGGCAAGACAAGAGACAATAAGAACAAATTGAAACACAGGAAGTTCCCTCTGAATATCAGGAGTTTTTCACTGTGTAACAGGTTGCTCAGGAAGGTTGGAGAGTCTCTTTCCTTTGAGAAATTTAAAAGCCATCTGGATATGGTCCTGGGCAACAGGCTTTGCATAGCCCTGCTTGAGCAGAGAGTTGGACCAGAAAACTGCAATCAACCCAAACCGCTTAATGATTCTGCAATTCAGTGAAATAATCACACTTTTACAGGTGTTTTCAGTGTTTGTCTCACACTTTCCTTGTCTCTCAGTACGGATGCAGAAGTAACTCTAATAATGCCTTTACTACGGTTGCAAATAAAACAAAGCTCATATATCTGATGCTTACTAAGATGCTGCTCAAGAACAGCAAAGGCAAGCATTTTAGATGGCCAAAGAATGTTTCAGTGATCTGCTTATGACTGAAACTTTCCTTCCTGCTGCTAGAAAGGTTATTGTAGATTTCTGTGCAACAAATGTTCACTTCACAGATACTGCTCATGAGGAGCTACTCACACTGTCAAACACTGCTTTCTGTACAACGCGACTGATCATTGCAAAGCCCTGGTTTGCCATATGTGAAAAGGAGAATGGGACAAAAACAGAGCACATGGACACTGGCAAAGGAAGACTTCCTCCACACTGGAGAAATTCTGACCTCACATCTCCTAGTCTCCAGTGCAAAGATGCTGTTCAGTTAGCCAGCACCTCATTCCAGTGTTTCACCCTCTGTGTGGAAATTCCTAGCTTTGGAGATGCAGACAGCCTTGTTGGTGTAAACCATACTCTTGTCATAGACCAGCTCAGGATTACCCTCCTCAAGCCTCAGGAAACCTCTTCCCTGTAGCTCCAACTTCATGACACAGTTCACCAGGGTACTCATGAGATCCAGAACCAGTTGGCCCTCTGTGCTGGAGCCAGCCAAATGCTCCTCAATCTCAGACAGCATCAAGTTAGTTGCTCTCACTGTCAATGTAAGGGAAGAGTGCAAGCTGGTGTTGCTGGGGTCCTAAGGTTGAGTTGCAAGGTCATCTTCTGCAGCCCCACTCCGTGACTCTCTACCAGTGAAAACACACCCACAAGTTCCCCCACAGCCCACAGCGCCCATGGTTATCACCCTGCTGGCTGCACACAGTTGGCTCTCATCATCTGGGTTGCTGCTGGCAGTACTGTTCTTGCTGAGCACTGCAGTATGATTGGCAAGATTTTATTGTAATGTAGGAGGCTTTGGTGAGCATAGCTAAAGGCAAGGGACTGAGATGAAGCTCAGCCTATTTTTTCTCCTGAGCTCCTCTTTGTCGTATCAGAGTGATTCCAGCTAGCTGGAGCTGCTGCAGCTCAATTGTAATTTTAATGGGAAAGACATATTCCTTCAAAGAAACCCACCCCAAAACGCTGTAAGAGTGATTTGAGATAGACCGGCACAGAATAAGTGTGCCATGCTTGGACCCAGATAGATGTGGGAAAGGAAGAAAAAGAATGCAGCATAGGAGATCAAAAAGACATATTCAGCCAGGGGAGTAGGGATAAAGACAGCTCCAGCAAGGGCTGCAGTGAGGATCATGTCTGTGGCTGATGCCAGGTGACATCTGTGAGCAACTGACAAGTTGTGAGTTCAGAGAGAAAGCACTGGCACTCTGCAGGACTCGATTCCAGAGAAAATGTTCTCAGCTGCAGATTGAGGATGAGGGCACCTGCTGAGAAATGCTGAAAATTAACTGATCAAGAGAGGCAACAGTTTAGGAAACATGTCGAAGCAGCACAATGAAGTTTAAGTATTTCCTCCTCCATGCTAATTAGTCACTTGTTACAAGGCTGTCAAAATTCTCTTTCACAGCCTCGGTACCCCATCCCCACTTACAGTGTTTTCAGGTGTTTCTTCTTTTAAGCAAATAAAGAATTGAATTAACATGCTGACTGCAAACTGTCACTTAGTCTCAGTTCTTGGCTGTTTCGTCTCATTCCCAGAATCTCTGCTTGCCTTGCCTTGTTGAAAGATAAACTCTTTGGGAAAAGAACTGTTCAATGCCCTGGGATGTAGTGAGAAGAAACAGTTTCTCAACTGGATACAGAATTACCAATAACAAAAATAGCTTTTTCCTTATTTATGCTTGAGAGTTTTCAGGAGTCATTGTCTTGTGCACAAGTTGTGTGGTTATGGATGAAAAAAATAGCTTATAGCTACTTGCATGAGTGATGATGCATTGTCAAGTAAAAAAATTATAATTAGTGATAAAATGAATATGAATTGAATGCTAGACTCCCATGGTTTGGTGCTCAGACACTGATTTATGATTTACAGAAATAGCTTATAGCTGTGATCTCCATGCTGCCATTACACTAAACCAATATTTCACCTCAATCTGTACATCCCCTGGGAATTTTAAGTGCAATCTGAGAATGCAATCATCCAGAAAAGGAGGAAGCATTGCTTTTATGTCACGGTTTATTTTCCTTTCTTAACTCTGGTTTCTGCCTTGAAGTTAGACCAGCTAAAAATGAGTTTTGCAAATGCTGTTTCTTTGAACGTTGTGATGTCTTTGACAAAATGATCTCTAAATTTCATTTCCAGAAGAACAGTTTATGCTTAACAGAAGTAAGCTTCAAAAAGGACAGTAGAGAACATTATATTCACTCTTTGTCTGCGTTTATGTATGGTGTCATTGATTTTGAGCTTTCAACTGATATCAAAAAAAGGAGAGCCTTTCTTCTGAATCAGCTGCACTTCAGAAGTAACAATTAGAAGGAAAATGGATCCATACCTCACTATGCTTAATTCCACAAACCTAAACTTGGATCCCAAAACTTTCTCTCAGTCATTTAAGAATCAGTCCCACTTTATGCAGTCACATTGTTTCATAGTTATGTGCAGCCATTAGAGAAGACTGTGGCATTGTTTGCTCCTGGTTTCATTCTCTGAGAGTCACAGGAATACTGCTTTGTGTTTGAGCTTCTTGTTCTCAGTTTAAAATTTTGGACCTAAAAACTCAGTCAGAAGTGAAGGGTAATGCCCCTGATCTTACAGAGTTGCACTGTAATTAAGCATACAATGTAGGGTTGTGTTGATGAGGCCCTGGAGTGACCAGGCTCAGCCCAGGGGGCTGTTGTCACTCTGGGTCTGCACATGGGCTGGCTTCCCCAAACATCTCCACAACCGAGGGAACTGGATGTGCCAAAGCAGAGGGAAGACCCAGACTGAGGTTCTGGTTTCATCACAGGACTCAGATTGGAGGGCATTTTAAGAGGGTTAATGAAAAAGTATTGCACAGGTCTGGTTTGTATTCTGCTGCTTTCCACCAGTCTGTGAAGGTTCTGAATTTGCACACAAATTCCCTTTGTGAGTTGAGCTGCCTCTATAGCTCTCCTGAGGGTGACATGTGGAAAATGGAGTACCTTCATTGGAATTTTAAATTTCTTGTATTACATGGGAATTACCATTACTATTACTATACTGATAGTGCTTTAGATTCACTAAATGCCAGCACTGGCTTTCTTGAAGCCAACTTTACAACCATCTCATATACAGTGACATAACTGTGAAGAAACTATTGTGGAGAACTTTTCTTACACTCAGCCGCTGGTAATAGAGAGAGAAAATAATTTCAAGGTTTTTATTTTGACAAGCAGTGTCTCTGTGGAAAAAAATAATGTGCAATAAGCACTGTGAGTAGGACCGCCAACCAGAGCTAAATGGGTAATTCTTATTTGATATTCACATACATTGCATAATTCACTTGGCAACCACAAGGTCTGTTTTGTGGTTAGTAAATACTCTTATTTGGATGTGATTATAATATATTGTGCATAAAAGTAAAAAAACCCAGTGCTTTCACTAATAATATTTTAAATTTATTCAGTGCATTTCAAAATATAACTTTTTTCATCCCTCTTCTAATTTTGAAAATACTCTTTACATGAATATTAGTATTCACCCAAGTCGTGGTATTAAAAGTTACCCTTTAATGTGTACTGTGACATCCACAGAGCAGAAAACAAACCTTTTCTACTGCCAGTTGGTTCTCCACCAACTTGTTTTGCAACAGATATAAAGAGCTGTGCCGTACAGCCATGCAGGGAAACTAATTTCATCAGCAGGCATGGCAGTGTACTTGCCAGGTTTTTGTAAGCCAAAATCTCCTGACACCTTTTTTTGGAAGGATCAGTATAAGTCAGTCTGATCGTAAATTCAGAACACTTTACTATGTGGCTAATCTCAACATTTAGTGAGCACATGCAAAAGTAACCACTTTCAGGATTTATAGCTGTACTTGGTAACTGAGGAGGTATAAGAAATATAGCCGAGCCAGCAAGACTTTAAAGTTCTACTGTGATAGATCTTACTGAGAGAAAGTACTGCAAATCTGTCAATAGCTGCTTGTAAACAGTTGAGCTTGGAATAGGGAAAATATGTTTTTCCCCTGTCAGAATGGCACAAAGTCTTGGCTGAAGCCTTTGCCTGGCCTATCCATCTGGCTGATGTGAGAAATGAGATATCGATTTTTCTGATACCATATGATCAGAAACTAAGAGGAGCCACAAGGCTAGCAAACAACACATAGTTTATTACACTCTAAATGAGATGTTGGAAAACTTTTGCAACATGTATCTTTTTATTGACCAAATAAAACTTGATTCACATTATTAACCAAAGAAATGTGGAACACACACTTCTAGACTTGCTTCTGGTGAGAATTGATGTAGTTAGGAACTGGCTTACGTGCTGCTGCTTGCCATGCTACAGAGGATTTGTTCCCGAATGGAAATAATTCCTTTTTTAAAAATAACCTGTAAGTATGCAATTTTTCAGAATCGCTCCATTAGATTAGAAACACAGTTGCTGCTCATTTCAAGGAAATGTGTGCAGCCAAATATATTCTGTATCCTTGAAATTATCAATCTAAGCACCCAGAATGATCTCTTATCTAGAAAATAGTGTACGAGGGAAAGTCAGAATGAAAAATATAATTTATTATATATTGCATTACATTATATTTTATAATGAAATATAAATAAATATATTATTATAATATTATATATATTATCTATAAAAATAAATATATTATATTTTATAATAATATAAAATGTTATCTTACACAATATGTATAACATAACATAACATAACATAACATAACATAATATATATAAATTTAGAGGATGAAGTCAAGAGTACCTGTATGTACTTACAAGAAATTAAGATCTCAATATATAAGAACATAAGATACTTCATTCTTTCTACTCAAAGTCACTTAGCTACAAGAATCAAAACAGAGTAGTCTGTAGATCCAGAAACAACAGTGGGAATGAGAACAACATGTTCCTGGCATCAGTAGCAAGTTTGCATTATTTTATCTCTGCTAGAGAGACATGGTAGCTCAAAACTTTCTTAATAAGACAAAAAAGTCCCAGAGGGCTGCAGTTTCCCGTAGGAAAAACATAATCATAGACCATATCTTTTAAAGATAGTCCAGCACTTACGTCCTAAGCATCTGTTCTTCTGACTGCCATTGCTTTAAATAGCCACAGCATTAGCCTGTCTGCATTTAAGTGAGCAAGGGGATAAATAGGCCTTTTTCAGTTTCCCAAAGTGTTGCCAGGGAGGAGGACAAAGCCCCAGCAGGACGGCCCGGGTGATAGGCGCAGATGCCCACAGGTGGCAGGCAGGGAGCCGCTCTGCTCACAGCAGTGTGGAGGGTGCCCTGCTCTTCCTGACAAGAGGCTTTCTGGAAGCTGTTCTGGAGCAAGCCAGGTCAAAAGGGTTCCTCAATATTGCCACCAAAAAAATCCATAAATGCAGAGTGAGCCTGACTTTGCAATCATATGGGAGGAGATAAAACATGAAAAAACCAAGTCCATGAATTTGCATGAACAACCCGTACAATGAAAGCTCAAGGAACATGCCTCATCATCTGTACATGTAAGTAATGTGAAGAAAACACTTGAGAGATGGAGTCCAACCCTGGCCAGCACTAAGATGAGAACATGGAGTGGGTGAAACTCCCTTCTTTGTGCCCTTCATTTTTGTTCAGGGCTCTGTACCCCATCCTGGGGCATATGCTGGCTAACCAGGGGCTGTGGGTACCCCCTGTGCATAGCATGCACATCCCCTGTAACAAGGTCAAAAAGCCTACCATCCCTTCAAACCCTGTGCTTTCCCATGCAGGTCTCCTGCAGGTTCAAATTGGGTCTGAGCTCCATGAAGGCAGGTGGGGACTTCCTGTGCCCATGTCACCCTGGGAACGTCCACTCAACTCATCAGTGCTTTGCAGACAGGCATTAGGGATGAGGTCCTTCTTGGCTGGACTGTACTGTCAGGTTTTCTTCTTTTTAAGTGAGTCCTTCCAAAGCCAGGAGCGAGGGCTTTCCCAGGAACAGGAGAATAGATCTGCTGCATGTTTTACCTGAAATACTGTGTCCAAAACACGGTGTCCCTACTTTGATGAATAGCTCTTCTACTCTGTTTTGCTGCTCAGGAGAGACCAACTGTTAAACTACAACCTGTTCTGTCCTGGGGAGTTTCACAGGACCTGACACTTGTTTCCTTCTATGGAAACATGTTCATTCTTCTTTAAAAATTCATTATATCAGTGAGAGGTTCATAGGAATTTCTTCTCTGGTTCATTTTCAGTGGCATTCTTTGGTCTTACAGAGAGCATTTTGATCCAGAATCCCATATGGCTTATAGCTACAATAGCCATGTGAGATCCTACTGGAAGTCCCTCTGAGCCAACAGTGATCTAGTGGGCTCTTGGATAGGAGAGGATAGGGAGTGTGGGATTACATGATAACAGCTGCACACGTACTCTCAGAGAACACCACAGCTTGGGGAGCACCAGTACCTCCCTGGCCAACTCATCCTGATATCACAGGGGCCACTTGCCCATGAAAGGCTCATATTCACAGACCCAAGAGAACAATGCCTGAGTGTTGGGAGTGAACCAGCACAGGGCACAATGAGAGCACGTTGTCAGTGCTTGACCTTGACCAGCACCAAGACAGAACAGCAGTCAAGTGAGGCACCTGGCCTGGGGGCAAGGGGAATGGCTCTGGGATTGGGGCACATGGATTCATGGTCTGGAGGCAGGGAATTGTGACAGGTTCCTCACTCTGGGGCTGCCAGACTCAGCTTTCTAACAGGAATGGTTTACTCCAATCCTTGCTTTTGAGAAATTCTTACAGGCATCTTCCAGGTATATACATCACGTCTGACATAACTGATAAGATGCTTGTTTTGGCTCCCATCAAGGCTTCAGCAGGAGCTAGATGCTGAGCTGTCTAGCACATCTAGTCTGGCAAGTTAAACACACCCTATTTGCTTGGGAGATATGCATGTGTTTGCATGTGTCTCAGCTGTACTTCCAAATAGAATATTAGGAATTGTATCAGGATGATGGAGTTTCAAACTAACACTTCAAACAATGTAAAGAAAGCCAGATGCTTTATGTTCCCCATGACTTGCAGTCCAACAAAGGCATACTAGGAGAACTTCTATTTTCCAGTCTGGCCTTTCCCAGGTCGAATGAGTTGTTATGCCATTTTTTTCCCATTTTAGGTTCCAGATTCAGGCCTAGAAGTGCATTTTTTTCAAACTAAGTATCATAAATAATTGAAATATACTAAGAAGTGGAAGTTTTTATTGGTTGATTTGTACAGTAAAGTGGTTGTGACCTTCTGGCTCTATCTTTGACAAGCATATAATTGGGAGGCAAGAGGGAGGCTCAAAAGCATGCCACTCTTGCTTATGAAGACATGAGATTGTTCTTCTAAATGGCCTCTCATTTATGCAATGTACAGTTTCTTTTAACAGCTCTGTTGCTTTTTCCAGATATTCCTCAGTGGCTTGTTTGGTTAAGTTTGGTTTGGTTTGGTTTTAGTGGTCAGAGAACCTGAAAGCAAGACAAATGAGTGAAAACATTGTGCACACTGTACCAGGAACCTCAGCAGATAAACTTCAGGAACACAGAAAAACAAGAGCAGGAAAAGGAAAAGGGAAGAGGAAAAATGCCCCAGATGAGTTATTGGTTTGTTTTTCCATCCCACTAATGGTCCTCAAGGAAAGGTGAGAAGTCCTTCACATAGAAGTGAAGGGAATGAGTTCCTTTGTTTTAATCATGATGCAGAATTGGTCACTTGAGCTGCCTGTGAGTTCATGTCCTCTGCAGTTCGTTCACTGGCTTTAAATCTTCCATGTCAATGTAAATAACTTGTCGTCAGAAAGGGAGGACCAGGTTCCTTACCTACCTATCACAACCTAAATGTGGGAGAGACTAGCGAAAAACACCATTAAGCCACTGATTTTGCTCATCTGCACTGATCTAGTGCTTTCAAATGATTTATTATTTATGAGACAATTTTAGGCCAAGTGAAAAATACATTGTTATTTTTGAAAAATCAAACCACACCATATTAAGCATGAATTATATAGAATTTTTAATATTGTTAGCTCTTGTTATTGTTAGCGTACTAGGAAGTGCACTTTGCAACAGTCCTTGTAGTCTTCAGTGTCAATTTTTTATTAATGTTTTCCCTGTAATTCTGCATTTGTCTCTAATGTAGGTTGGGAATAAAATGAGAGCTATCCAGTGACTATTATGACATTTTTGAAGTTTCATGGATGTTAACAAAAGACTGTTTGGTCCAGTAAATAAAAGTTACACAGTAAGTTATAAATGACACTAAAATTATATCCCATGTAGATTTTTTTTAAATGAAAAATTATTTACTAAAAGATTGTGACTTTTCTGTAAGACAGTCTTTAAAAAAAATATTTAGCAGTCCCTGAATGAAAATAGCAAGTGCATGATCAGCTGCCATTCTGCTGTTTGATTAGCTCTAAATCTGTCTGCATTGGCAGTGCTGAAAAAGTCTTGACACTGGGCCCTTGGTTTGTGGTATTCAGCTTGCTGTGTCCTCAGAGGCATTCACAAAAGGACATTCCAAAGTCCCCCAGCAGCGTGGGAAAGTGGACATTTCAAAGGACATTTGAAAGTCCAGCTGCAGGGCTTGGGGGAGGATACATTGATGGGAGGTCCCTCCTCTTGTCCACCACATGCCTTGCAGTAACTGGACATCCAGGAATGTGAGTGTCTTGGCAAAAAGAAGACTGAGTAGAGACAGCGCAGCTCAGCTCTAGGCAATGGCACTTAGCTGGGAGGAGAGATGGCTTTTTTAAATCAGTCTAAAAAGAAGCATAGGGAAAAGGAAAAGGTGGGAATGGGACCAGAAATGTGTAGGAGGTAATGGCTGGGCACTTACTTCCTGGGCAAGTGAAGAAGAAAACATAGAAGGGTCTCACAACCGGTCTCCTCCATCCCAGAAGAGCACTGACACATGCAACTGTAACACAGCTCAGCTGTGTACAGCTTCTGTTTAGGTGAGTAATTCTAGATCTTTCCAAGGAGCCCTTGAAATCAAACATTCAGCTGATTCATTGCTGACATTACTGCTCTCTGAAAATTTACAGTGCTGCAGCAAACATTTCAGAAAAAAATTTCTCTATTTCTATGCATTTCTTCAGGCTAAATATTTTCTGATACATACCTTACAAATTCAGGCCATGATAAATGGAGATTTTAAAGACAGGCTTTGGTTGGACGTATTATGTCATTGTCCCACATCAAAAACATTGCCAGTTCTAACAACACAGATTATACAGTGAGCTTATATATCTATTTTTTTAAAATACATTGAAAAAAATGTTTGCTGTTTTAGTGGGGTACATATGTATAATTATAGCATAGGCCTAGTAGGAAAACAATATAAATTTGAAGAACTACTACTGTACTGTACAGATAAGTGTACAAGTGATTAAAAAGAAGAAATTATATTCAGAGTTCAAAAGAAGTTTTGCCCCAGAATAAATGTAAATGAGCTTTCTGCTGTTTTGGGGTTTGGGGTTTTTTCTGGGTTTGAAGCTATTATTCTGGCCATGAAGGAGGGAAAGTATACACAGCCATACAAGTAAAATCAAAAATTTGTTCCATTTGAACTTTGGCCTATGAACTAAAAAGGATGTGAATTAACTGAGGCTGCATAACTAAGCAGAGTTAGGAAATGTCAGCTATGTTAATGAGCAAGCAGACATTTATCAGAGAACCACAGTGAAAGTAATCTTCTTACTAAGCCATTGAAGATAAACCAACAGGTTCCATCTGTAATTAGGGACACCAAGGCACGCAACTGGACCAACCAGACCCATGATTTTCACTGTAGTGTTTCAGTCACATCTGCAAGTCCTTCTTGTTCTTTGTGTCTGTAATTTTTTTGCATCACTGCTCCTAATTGTGCACTCTTTGAAAAGCTGACACACATCAAATGGATCCTTTCCTTTAGGACAATTCAAGAGACACAGACAGGGCCTTCCTGACATTACCACCCAAGTTGCCACTTGGAAACCAGAATACATTTAAGACACATTTGACTTCTTTTCTTTTTCCTCAGTCAAACAAAATAGGCCAAATTTATTTCTCATTGTCATAATTTTCAGGTTTATATATATTTATAGCCTCTTAGAATTTCATCCTGGTGGAGAAGGTGATGGAAGACCACATCTGCACTGTGTCAGATATGATATGTAAGTGCTCCAACCATACTAAAAACAAGGGCTTGGTAGTACTCTTTCATTTAGCATGTGAATAAGTATTTCAGGGCCTGGGTCTATGAGAGACTGAATGTGCTCCACCAGAGGACTCCACATGATCCACGGTGTTTCAAAAGACAGGGTAAATATAACCCACTCTGGGGGAGGCACCCAGATGTTCCCACATACAGCTGAACATATACTAACCCATTGAACTCTATGTTTCATGGGACCTCCACGACCAAGAAGACCAGAAGACCAGAGAGAACCAACAGGACACCTACTGGATCCATGGGTCATGATACCTTTCTACTTAATCTGTCTCTCTGTCACTCTCTCTCCACCCCCTGCTTTTTTCCTATTTGTTTCTACCTCCACCTCACATTCATTATTAAATAAAATCCTTATTATAGACTTCAGCATATTGTCTGTTTGCACCTTAATTCAGGGGGAACATTGATGAAAGATCCTCCCGCACTTATTGCAGAGGCATCTCTCTAATAAACAAAATAATCAGATCTTAACACAGGTCGTAATATGAGAGAAAATATCCACCTCTCTGGGTCTTGGATCCAACTCCCTGATGTCTGTCGGTGTCTCGTTAGCTGAAGGTCATTGCCACTCAAGACAGCAGTTGCCAAGTCTCCTTCTGCTGCCAGGTCTCCATGGCAGGTTCCTGTCAGAACTAGGTGCTTTTGTCCCAAACCAGTACAAAGGATGTGGCTGCACAACCAGAAGCAGTGACCACCTCCTGAAGACCGTGCACCACAGTGCAGTAGCTGTCATGTGCCTGTCCCAAACCCACTGTAAGGAGGCCTGCAGAGGAGTCTGCTGTACCCCAGCAAGGAAGGGGATGACAGCATCCCTAAACTGCTCCTCCACCATCACCTCACCATGTTCAGATGCCTTTAATCAGTTGTGCAACATGTCTAAAGCTCAGCACCAGGAGTTTTTCAGTCAATGAAACTTTTTTTACCCTGAGGAAGTTTTTTAACCACTGACCAATATCTGCACTATTCAGTCAGTGCCATCTCAGAATTTTCTGGTGTAGACCAGTACAGTACTCAGTAAATACACAATAAATTCAGCTCTATGTTTTTCCCTGATTTTGTTCTCAAAATCTGGCAAAAAAATTATTACCTAATTCACTTGAAACCATTTCATATATTTATTTTTGAACATGAAAAGCATTTTGGTGACAGAGAAATCTCTGCTTCTCTATTTTCTTACAAATGTCCATGTGTCTTAAATTTTGATTCACACCAGGCAGGCAATAACTGCAGTTGACCTTGTACTCATTGATTGTTCAGAATCCAGGTTTATACTTATAAAATAGATGATTGCAAACCTGCTGGAACACAGCTGAAGAACACAATAAAACACAAAACCTATTTCAAATACTAGATCAAGCAGAGTTTTGCCTTCACTATTAAGTGTTTGTGGCCAAATTCATCTCTCTGTAGGATTTTCTTTTGCTGACCAGGTGTATATATCTCAGGAATATATTTTGTATATGAACCTTAAATGCTAATAGCTAAAAAAATTCAAATTCAACAGCTGAGAAGCTTTATGTGCAAAAGGATATTACCCACAAAAAGCAATTCAAATACATGAAGCATGCAAAAATCACTCAAAAGCTACACAAATGACAAAAACTTGCTATATAAGAAACAAAAATATCACTTAAATGGGCCATATAAATGTCTGAACATCTATAGCTTTTTTGGGAATTGATGAAGCATTTTAAATATTGGTGTAAGAGGATTCAAGAAATTAGACCCGTGATTGTGAGGGTGCAAACTGGCTTTCTGGGCTGCAGATTTTGGAAGTTGCTTCTGTTAAAAAAACCCAGAAATGGATTCTTGGTTTGCTTTAATCCTCATTCAAAAAGAAAACAAAGTTAATTAGAATTTCAGCAACCACTTACTCAGTTTGGTTCAATTTCCAGAGCAATAGAAAACATAGATGAACCTGAACTGTGAAAACTGGGACTCAAATAAGAATTTGACTCCAATATTTATCCAAATTCAATGACTTTAATTGTACAGTATATTAACAACATATAAAATTCACACTGGGAATCCATATAGTTTAGTTTTTGTAAAGGGACGGTTAACACTGGCTAAAACCTCTAAACCAACATAAGTGATTTCTAGCCCAAGGAGTGATAAATTCCATGTAAGAAAGTTTGAACAAGTGGGAGAATAACATCACCTTTTATGAGAGCCATGTGGAGAGAAGCCAACACTGAAAGTGATCTGCCAGGTACTGACACTGGTGGCTACAGAGGAGACGAGGGTGGGAACAGCATCATATCATTTCCATTATTGTGACAGGGATGTTAAAAGAAAAGTGCTCTTGCTGCTGAGGCTAGAGGCTGCCCAGAGCAGGCAAGCAGTGTCACACACTGGTCAGTGTGCAACGTGTATTTCTGCTGAGTTGTGGTGGGTTGCATTTCTCTTTCCTTTGAAGGCAACAGCAGCTGAGCAGCCTCTCAAGCTTATCAAGTGAGGAAAGAATAATTTCTTCCTCACCTGCTGTGTTCTTCAAAGGAGCATCAGGGCCCATCAAATGTAATTATTACCCAATGGAAATTTAAAATGTAAAAAGAGATTGATTTTAAAAAGATCACTTAAGTAATATCAGTATTATCCCCTCAGCTTGTCACTAGCAGTGTCTGCAAGGCCGAATTTTAACACCATCTTCATTGACTGACTTTGACATCCATTCATCACCAGCCTGATCCATCTGGGCTGGGGAAGAGGAGCTGCCCAGTTCAGCCCATGCAAAGTTGCATCCACAAAGAGGATCTCCCTACAGAGGTCCTGTGGTGGGGAAGCTGGCCATGGCTTGGGGCCAGCTCTCAGTTGACTGGGGTAACTTCTGCAGGGCTGCATGATCATGAAACAGCAAAGCAGTGAGAGGACTGCACTTTGAGGTGTGTTTGTGTGCACTCACAGTTTGTCCAGCGTGAATGAGGTGAACACAAGCTTTTTCCTTGGAAAGCAACTAAAGGGCCTGGCTTCTTGCCAGACACTAAGGACATTTTCTTCCTGACTTGAAGGCAGACCTTACCTTTCCTGTGCTGTGGGTTGCACATGGGGTGATATGGGAGCTCTTGGCATAGCACCAATCCCACCCCTGCATCTCTTTGCACTGACAAACCACGTGACTTGGAAAATCCACACACAGCAGGCAAAAGGGGAGGCTTTGCCTTGCAAGGTTGCAAGAGGAAACAGTCTGAGCTGGGTCATTCTGGTCACAGCTTATGGAGCACTCAACTACATACACATAGCTGATAAAAAGAGCAGAATTACACCTTTAGGTAGTGTGGTGCTCCCCTCATCCTGGCTAGCTGGTGCCTACAGCTGCCTTGGGCAGCATGCTCCAGCTGTGATACAGTGCCAAATGCTTCAATGGGGGCCAGATCCATCCTGCATTGGCCTTTTTAGGCATTTTTACCTTTTTACCAAAGGCATTAAGAAAATAAATAGGAAAAGGCTGTGGTTCAGTCAGTCAGATGAAATATTCAAAAGCAGCATCAGCTAAGGAGCTTCTTGTAAAAACTGAGGTAACCATGTGCAGGGCTGCATCCCTCTTCTCGTTCAGATCAGCAGTCATTGAAAGAGGACAGGACCAAGTTAACATCAGTGGGATTGGGTCTTTTTGTTTTGTTCCCCTCTCCCGACCATGAAATTTCTTTCCTCACCATGAAATTGCATTGGAGTCTACTTTATTTCTGTTGTTCTATTTAGATGGATGTTCTCTACCTGTAGTGATGTAATTCTAGTTATTCTGGTTTTCATATATGACTCAGTCCTAAAATAAGCCCTTAAACAATTTTATTTTATAATTCCAAGCAATAGCGCTGATACATAAATGACATACTGAGAGTTACATTTGAAGTCTTAAATGGTAACGAGATTACTGAAAAAACAAATTCTGAGGTGAAGCATAGTTATTGAGTTTGGCTATCTTATGGATGAAAATTATGGGATCAATAGATCATTATGGTTTGTAGCAGTTAAAGTTGGAAGTTATAGAAATAATCTATGAACAGATTAGTAGGATATAGGGTTGTAAATCTCCTGCTACAGTAAACAATGCCTGTTTGGTATTTTACAGACTGTATAAACTCTGACAATAAGAACATACTGATTAGTGCAAACCTAGATGAGTAATTGATTTCAACAGTTGATTATTTTATTATTTTTATAATTTTGCATTAGCACCTTACTGTCCAAAAGAAAGAAGTGAAATACACTGACATGCTAGTGGTCATTCACAAGGCTGAAAAACAGTCACAGAGAGATGAAAAACAGTTTTTAACACCATCTTTTTCTTTTCAGGCCCTCTTGAAAATTCTTCTCCTTACTCAAAAATCCAGTGGTACACTTTGTCTTTTCTCCCACAACAGAGGTTTGGCCACTATACTAAATCAACAAGAAGCTCTTAATCTTTAATTGGAAATTAAAATAGCAACAGGAGACACAGACAGGACTGTGATTTAGTCAATATGACTGTGACTTGAGTTGAAGACCTGACTGCAGTGGGCTTTTTACTGGTGCACTGAAGAAGAGACACAGGCCACCCACTCAGGAGATACCAAAGCTGCTCTAACCTTCTTACTTGTATTACTCCAAAACATTTTCTTTATAGAGTTGGCAAAAGCTAGCTAGTGATTTTTAGCTTAAATTATTAACTGCTTTGGAGACAAGTTAAACTGCATTTGCCTGTGAGCAAGTTACACTATTAAAAAATAACTAGCAGAGCCCTACTTTAAAGCTACTGCTATTTTTATCTCCGAAACCAAGGGAGTTCCCTCCTGTTGAGAGGGCATGTGAGCTCAGCACTGCCATTTGCTGCACTGGGAGCCTTCTTCACTTTGGAGAATCTGTGGAGGGGGAGACCCTACTGCATACACATCCTGCATTTGAAGCCAGATCAAATGTAGCTCATGAGATTGTGCCTCTCTGAGGTGACCCAGGATGAACCTGCTGTAGGCCAGTGGAGCTAATGCCAAGATCCTGTGCTGGAAATGAAGAAGGGTACTTTTACAGCCCTCCCTGCATAAACACACACTTTTAGGCATCTTATAAAAATGCAATGGCTAGTATTGCCCCTAGTAAATTTGTGGGTACCAGAAATATGCAGGTGCACAGTTAGGCACCACTACAGGTCCCTTTTCAACAGTTTTACAATGCTGCTGCGTTTTGTCAACCTGTTTCACCATAGCACTGAATTCAGCATTGTAACTGAAGATATCTCTGCCATTATATCTGTAGGTCTATTAACTTAGGGCAATTACTCTGCAGAGAGGTGACAATTCCTCTATGGAAGTTATTGAATTTTGGTACTGCAAACACTGCATCAATAACGAAAGGCCAGTAACAGAGCACAATGTACCTGCATCACTCAGAATTGTTTGGTTTGGTTTGTTGTTTTTTTTTTGTACCATATTGTCTAACAGATAATTTAGGTTTGGAAATAAGACATCAGTTTTTAAACTATATTTACATTTACTTTTCAAGGTAAATTAAAAACATGCGCTACTAATTACTGGCTGGGGTGAACAGGAGGGAGATGGGGAAGAGGGGGTGAAAAAGAATGAAAATGAGGGTCACCAGTATGTCTTCTTGGAGTTTGCTGACCTTTAGAAGAACTCCCAACTGGTTAGTAACCTTAAACATTGATAAATTAGACAATATTCACTGAAACCCATTCTCATTTTTTATTTAGTAGAGACTTCCAGCTTTGTTCAGTAGTATGACTTCTGCTCTTTACACACATGCAACACTGAGTGTCTCTCCAAGGATCAAATTCCATTTTTAGGTATTACCTTATGTCTCAATTTTTAGCTTTTTAGCCTATTAGTGTACTGCACTGTTCTTCACAAACCCACAATAGTAGAAAGATCCTTCAACACTCAGGTCAGGGTAGGCAAAAAAAGAAAATGAATGCTTGGTTTTCATCTATACACCATTTCAGTTTTGACTAAAAGCTGGTTAATTAAACACCAGTATTACTCTATTAGAAAAAGGATTGAGAGAATATTTTGGAGATAATTTTCCTTAGAGTTCTCATATTTGTCATAGTCTGAAACCAAAGTCAGAGGATGCACACAACCAGATTAAGGACACAGACACTTGCCTCACCTGCAAACTTTTCTATTCACTGCCAAAATAGGGATGCTTACAATGTTGCTTAAAATGTTCTGTCGATATCTACTCTACCAGCTCCAGTGGTTCTCTTCAGAGCTTTGTACAGTCTTTGCCAGAGCTCAAGGATTCTGCCCTTGAAAAATGTTCATTCTTTTCAGAAAAAGAACTCTGGTCTTCATGCATTTTCTATGTCTATTTTGTACCTATTCTTGAATGACATTGAAGTGCAGTTCTCAGAGGGTACACAACTTCTGCTAAACTTTCTATCAGAAACAGGCATGTAGCTGCTCATGAAATCCACTGGAGATGTGCCTCAGTCTGAGGCAAAAACATGACCTCCTGACAACTACTACCAGGCAAGAAAACATTGCAGAGAAAGCACCATTTTTCTGGGGAACTAACTCTCTTCTTTAAAAATTGTGATTGCAGCTTGCCAGGAATAGGACAAAACAGAAAAAAAACAACTTTCAATACCTGTTATTTACGGACTGGATGAGGAAAAGGTTTTATTTGGTCTGTAAATGTTCATAACTTTATTGGTTCAATGAAAAATATTCATCCATTTGAGTCTGTTCCACTCCCTCCCGCCCCGATTTTTAGTTTCTTGGACTTGTTTAGACTATTAGCATTTGGTTGCCTAGCATCTCTTGTGTCCCCTAATCCAAAAGCATCCAGTCCTCGGTAGACACTGAGGGTTCAAGGGAATGCCTGCTGGTTACACGTGGTTGCATGAGTTTCCTTTGGTCTCCTGCAGTACGTGAACTGAGGTAGCATCTGTTTGCAGGAAATAATTCTGTTTTGTAAAACCACAAACACAGACTTCCCTTGTAACTTCATATAACACAGAGCAATATAAATGGAAGTTTCATGACAATCAGGTTTCATGACAATCTACTGAACTCCTAAGAGAGATGCCAAAGAGCAGTAAGGCACTTTGGGAAGAATATGAGTAATAAAGTAGTATCTAAAGAATGCTGTCATCTTGGGCATCTTCCTCCTCTTCTGTTCTGCCTCCACTGTTCATGATGCATTTTCAGCTTGCAATTTGTAAGCATTACCTCATTCTTTATTTCTCTTTGAGAATAACATAGCTTTGGTCACATTGCCTCCTTTATTTACTTTCCCAACAGAACAGTAGTGACAATAGGCTTTGCATTTTTGAAGTAATCCCCATGCATTAAGATAGTTCACACAAACAGGAAAAAACAGCTTGCAGAGCTTACAGAAGACAAACTAACCCTTGGCAGCTGGAGAGAGGAGGAATTTGGAGAAGATCCCCTGTAAATCTGAACAGATCCAAGTCACCCATAAATGGTCTCTACTGAGTCTGTGTGACAACACCCTGCTGGTACACAGGATCTGATCTTTAGGCATGTGAACTTGCTATTTAATCCACTGTAATGACAAATTACTTATGTATATCTTAACAAAGATAAGACAAGATAGGCATAAGGCTGTGCTGGGCATAAACTCCCACATATAGAGGAGCTACATTCTGTACTGTCCACGTTCCCAGGAATACTGGCAAAGAAGTTACAGCACACATGAAAACTATGTGAAAGATGGCACAGACAGAAACTTAAGGTAAGAGAAATATTTATTTAAATTTGCACAAGAACGAGCTTATACTGAACAAAGTCAATCAAGAAATAATAGTAAGTGCAGTAAAACAAGGAAATATTGATGACTTTTCCCATCAGAAAACATTAAGAAGCCATGCCTGTGCATCACGGGTTTTCTTTTTTTTTTTTTTTTTCTTGTTTTGCTTTTTGTTTTTTACAATAACTTCTTTTTTTTCAGCGCACATACTGTACATATCACATCTTAGCTGCTAGGTTGTTATTCCTGAAGGCTTCATCCTTTTACTCAAACGTCTGCTAAGTTCTGCAGTAAGCAATCAAGCACATTTGTGCAGTTCCAAATATGATTATCTGTAAATCTGCTGCATCTCATCAAGCGTTGGACTCTCAAAGATTTGCAAGACCCTGTAAGAGCTCCTAGTTGATTTTAGATCTTGACATCATTATGTAAAGCATTACAATGTGTCACTTTAAACTAACCTAAACATTCTGCACAAGGATGCCAGACAGACAAATAGCCAGAAGACTTGGGCCTAACCTCATACAAAGGTTTACATATCTGAGCTTGTCTTGAGCCCCATAAATTTCACTCTGATTCAGGTAAGCAAGTTCATCACATATCTGCATTTCAGATAGACAAAACCAACCTAATTTTGTTTCAATTTTGAATAATTTTTGGTTTAAAGGTCTATTTCTGTGAAGGAAAATTCTTTATCCAGAAACTGCTTGTGAGAGATAGTTGTTGGTGTCACAGTTCCTGAAGGCACTGTGGATCCACTGAGCAACAGACATGGCCATTCTAAAGGATGGAAAAACAGAAAGAATAATTGAAACAATTTTCATTTTGTACAAAACAAGTAAATTTAACAAGCTCAGCTGTTTGCAAATACCCATCAGATTTGAACGTAAAGACTTGGATCAGATTCATGACATTGTCCTCATGTCCTTATGTTGCCCGAGGGAAGAGGCTATTATGATTCCTCTAATTGCTTGGCTTGTTGTGGTCTGTGTCCCAGAGCTACAACACTCAAACTGAAAGAAGCTGGGATCAGTGGAAGGAATGGTCCCAATATAAAAGTATCAGGCATCTGCTCAAATTCATAAAGCTGTTGAACAAGATAAGGCACTTGGGAGTTTTATTCAGATCAGGCAGAAGGGATTCTGGGTTTTATTTAGCCCTGAATGCTTCAACTTCATGTATTCTGACTGTAACACCAGCAAACATTAATCCATGAACTTCTCCCAAATACTCCAGACATTCGTATGAAAATACTAAGGGCAATTAAAGGAACAGATTGCCTATGGACATCATTAAAATATGGGCAAAATAATTTCTGCATCTCTACTACTTCTTAAGTCTGATTCTTACAATGCAAATAAAAAATGAGTATTATTTATAAATTAGTCCAAATACATTCAATTGACTAAACCAACAGAAGTTATTAAAACCAAGGTCTGAATAATTCAAGCATTTTCTTTCACTCCTTCTGTTATGGGAAGTTATAATCCTACTCTCGCCCTTC
Organism: Illadopsis cleaveri; assembly: GCA_013399915.1. Classification (NCBI taxonomy): domain Eukaryota; kingdom Metazoa; phylum Chordata; class Aves; order Passeriformes; family Timaliidae; genus Illadopsis; species Illadopsis cleaveri. Next base: position 92,839 of record VXBB01002362.1, read on the forward strand.
TTTACTTGTGATTAGAATTTTTTTTTGTGGCTAAGTCTGCTTTAGCTGATGCCCAGGTTTCTAAATTCTTAAAGGATTTGTGTAAACCTATTTTGCTACAGCTTGTTTAGAGAGGCTTAGACTAGAGCTTTGACCTTCCATGAGATGCTTCACAAGAGAAGAGTCGGGTGACACCAGATGAATGAGAAGGAACATTGTACAAACTGGGCACACCACTATCCTGATCTGGAGGGAAAATGCTGCTTGCATGCAGAACTGCAATACTAAAATGCTGGCAATATGAGCAGACAGCGTATTTCAAAATGAACACTGCTCTGTAAAGAGAACTGAGTAAGATTTGGGCTTGTTTAGGGACAAAGTGGTACCTCTTCTTTGTTAGGCAGTGTCCCACCTGAGTCATTAAAACAATGGAGTTTGGCAGAGTATCTGTTTTAATCCTCACTATGTTCACAAGGCAGCAATGGATTTGATGTGTCTGTGTATGTATTTACACTGAATTAGTCAATGCTTAAGGTTCAGTCTTTGCTTAACACAAAAGGCCAGATGGGAGCAGCACTTAGGCGGCCATGATCAGAACTGATACATGCCTTCTGCATTGCCACTGATTAGCAGTACAAGAGCACACTTCCCATCACTGAGTCTCAAAAGTGTTTTAGGGAGGAACCACACACAATTTCTTTTACGAGTGAGGTACCAGATGCATAAGAACCTTAGCAACTTGCCTGAGCAAAAAGTGGAAAAAAAGCAAAAAACTTCTAGCATTGGAGCTGGTGTATAGCATCAACTACGGACCCCAAAAGTACAGGTTTCTGCCTGTTTGAACATCCCCTAGGCAGCAGCTGGCTTTCTAACCACTAGCCAATCTGTCAGACTGCAGCATTTTCTTCTAACCACTGACCCATTCTGACATCAAGACAAATGCTGACACTTACTTGGTGCATACCACTGCCCTTGAAAAAGGACTATACCTTGGCAGCAGCAGCTATTGCACACAGTATTGCATCAGGCAAAGCAGAGGAACGAGGTGATGCCTGACAGCTTCTGCTGCCTGATCACACATAATTCTCACAGAAGGAGGTGTTGAAGATAGATTTTTTTTTATGAGCACCTTTTCAAATAGTTAATTGTACCATGTATTGGAGTTTGGGAAACATCTTGCTTGGGAAGAACATAGAATAAAGCCCAAAATCAACTGTGAATTTAAGTAATAATTAAAGAACTATGCATGAATCCTGCTCTCTCTCCTTGGCTGCTGTGGAAACACATATTGTCACTGTTCAGTATCAGGTGGCAGAAAACACAATTCACTTTATGATCTTATTTTGAATAGAAACATATATGTTAAGCCCTTTTTCTTTTTCATCCTCAAACAGAGATTCCAGAATTCACATATGCCCATAGACATTAATTTTTCTTCTCAGACAATCAAATTCTTTGAGTACAAAAACAGTAAATGTTTTAACACACTGATTAATTTTAAAGTACAAAAGCTATGTAACCATATAACTAGTCCTTTTATTCTGAAAACTATTACTATTCTCAAAAAGCAATTCAATCAGTTCCAGTAATACTATAGCATCACACTGAACAAATTTCTTGTGCCAAGTCTAGGCTTACACAGCCATACTCGCATGTTTCCAAGATAGCAGGGAGCTTGGAACTCCATGTTTAGACTCAAATTGAGCTATCCTAGCAGAGAAGCAAAGCCCAGTATCGTGTCCACAACACTCTGCAGCATGAGCTGTTGTCCTGGTTCTGATCTGCTAGCACATCAAACCGTGCTTCTAGCACCTGCAAGTGTACAGTTAACTAAGCTGAACACTTTTACTGTCATCTCTGCTGCTTTAAAACAAGTGCAGATGCAACTGCTCACTGACCAGACTCAGTGCATTAATATTTATGTGCCACAGAACACGCTGGGAAGAAGCATCTCAGCTTCATCTTTATAACATTTTATTACCTTGCACTGGCAGAGAGTGCACTCTGTGCCATGCTTAATCCAAGAAGATCCAGTGAAGCGAATGACATTGGTTTCATCCAGACATGTTTTGGTGATGTCGTTGCGAACGGTGTCGGCCTGGCAGGGGTCAGTGACACAGCGTGGGCAGCACTCGTTCTCAGGGAGGACACTGAACTCACAGTCCACCTCTGGGCAGGGCAAGGGCCAGCAGTCAACTTCTCCTTGCTGTTTTCAGAAAGAACAAGATATTATTATTAGCTCTTATTTTGTTCCTCACCCATTCCTCTAAATCAGCATTATGTTTCCTAGCTGGCTATTTTTTCCCATCTGTTCAGAATTCAGCACAGAAAACACTGATATTCACACACTGTGGGACACACAGTAGATCAGATGTTTTTTTCTGCATGCCATTCAGGAAGTAAATCAGATTTAACTTACTTCAGTACACTCCCCATCAAGCTGCAGCTGAAAATTCTCCATAAAATTATGCAATACAGGATTGTGGCCTGTCCTTGTGAGGCCCCACTTCAGCAAGGGACAGAAGTGGTAATGTGACGGCACTGCAAAAGTGTGCCAAAATCTCCAGTTTTGCCTAGTTCTTACTCACAATTTGGACTGCTGGCTTGCCACAGAGAGCCCTCAGATTTATCTCTGCCATGGTTACAAATGCATTGGCTAAATTAAGGCTGCCAAGCCACCAGCAGCCCAATGTAATGGGGAACACCACCAGATTTTCAATGTGAGTTCGTCCACCCACTTGCCATCCACTTAGGATTTTATAACCAGAATACCTGAAGTTCCAAACTTGATCACACCTTCTGCACGGTGGGTTTAGTGCAGTCAGGACTAAGAAAAGGTCTAAGCAGAGACTTGTGTTGGGCCTGCATATCCTTAGGGGAAGTTACTTTATGCCTGAACACAAATCTAAAGATGTTTAATGAATCATATCAGTTAGTAGAAGCTGGAATCAGCTTCCCTTCACTCTGGACAAAGGCCAAAGTTGCAGATCCATTGGTCAAAGAAAAGACTTCACAGAAGTCAATAATGCACTTTTTTTTTTTCTTTTTGAGCAGGTCCATCTCTGACTTCCAATTTATTCAGCTCATTTGAGCACAGATTGAAGTCTGGACTTAAGGAGGGCAAAAAGAACAGCATTTAGCTCTAGGAAATCAGTTTATTCACAAAAAATGTATCTCAGTCTTTGAGAATGAGGAGTTTGCTATCTCCAAAGCAGAAGCTGGAAAAAAAATCACAGACACTTGTAATAGCTCGAAATTTTGTTCACTTGTTGCAGAAAGTATTGTGAAGTTATTATCTTTAAAAATTCTCATCTGGGTCAATTTTCTTTTTTTTTGAATTGTGTGATGGTAAGAATGAAAGCAATCTTTTAATCCAGTCACTGATCTTGATATTTCAATCTATTTTTTTGCAGTGATGGACAGTACTTTGTCACCCCAAAAAATTCATGATCACTGAAAGAAAGCAGACTTTTGCTACAGAAGTAGCATCTTGAAAAAAAAGAAACATCTATTGAGATCCTAAATTGCAGGTTGGTTATTTTTTCATTTTTAAGACATTTAATGAAGCACATGGTAGCCTATTTCATTGGATTTTAGAAGCAGTAACACTGAAAGCACAGCCTACAGAAATGGGCTTCTGGCTGTTATTCGTAATACCCTGACAAGCCAAATTGTTACATGGACCAGCCTTTATATTTGGAGATAACTTGTGATAAAATATAGTTGTTTTTAGCTTGCGATTTTCTCTGTCACAGAAACTTCACGAGCAGAATTATGCAGAATATTTTTTCCTTAGACTCCAAAATACATGCCTAGGAAAAAGATGACAAGCTTTAACAGATGTGAGGGTTTTTTCAAATTTCATTCCACTGTTTTGAAAAATGCAAAAAGTCTTACTACTCTTCTGTTACTCAAAATTTCTGAATAAATAAATAAGTTTTAGTTTACCAGCATCCTTGAAATTATCAGCTGTGATAATAAATACATATTTAGAATTTCCTTATAGAGCTTCATGAGTCAATGAATAAGAGAACACGAGTGTTGCTGTGTAGGTGCCATATCCAAATGACCTCCACTCTGCTGAAACCATCCCCCATGATTAAGTAATTTATTATATCTCTATTGTGTCAAAACACATTTTTGACGGAAATGGGACAATACTGACAAAAATCCAGGAAAACTAGATTTTAATTATCCATGTACTTTAGGGGAAAATTAGGTGGACACTAATGCATGAAACTATTCACAGATCAGAATATCTCATATGGTTTTTCCCTCCTGTCTCTGCTGCTGTAATCAGGAACTTACCAGACAGCGGCACTGCTGACAGTTCTGTATCCAGGAATCACCACTGTTATAGGAAAGCTCCCCACTCTGATGTAAACATTGACTGCTGAGCCTGGGGTCACACTCAGGACAGCAGAAGAGGTCAACGGTGGGATTTTGGCAGTCACAGACCATTCGTCGGCACATCACATATCCATTCTGTTTTTAGAAGAGAGACATAAAGCAATGGCAGGAATTTGCACAACTCTAGCCATACTCCAGCCAAAATTTTATTTTTTACCATGATTCTAAGCCACTAGTATAGCTCACAAGTTTTCCACTACACAGCATCTTTGTCAAAATACAATTCAAACCAAGCCAGAAACCCCAATATACACTCAGTAACAACCATAAAATTCCCCTGTTGTCTTATACACAGCTTTCATTCAACCAATCTCCAGGCAGCTCTCCCCCGAGGTGGTCAAATCCAAGGGTATCTTTCCCAAGGGTCAGATTTTAATGGATTGCACTAAGTTTGTAATTCTCATTTAGATGCTTGATGAATCTTGCTTTAAACTTGCTAGAATATCACAGTTTCATCGAATACCAGATTGCAGGGTGTCAAGGAAGATCAACCCCCCTGTTCTGTAATTATTCACATAGGAAGATGATAGGTGATCTGAAACTAAACCATGTGCACTAAAGTCGAGCTGCTGAAATGCTCAAAATACTGTCAGCAGTGTTTTGGCCCTTCATTCTCCATCAGCATTTAGCTTGGGATCAAACTTCCCACAGCAAACATTTGAGAAAGTTAAGCAGAATTATTCTGCAGACACAGAACCTACTTCTATTTATAGCCATCCACTGGAGATACTGGTGTCAGTCTCTAGCCCCAGTAGGTGTCTAGACAGTATATTTGCATGAAAATGCTGTTACTCCCACCCAGAGAACACAGGTGGCATCTCTGCTAATGGAACATCCTTCTCCCAGTACTATATAATAAACTTCCAATGAACGTTTTGCTCGTGCAGGTTGGAAAGAGAAGCTATCTCCAAAATCCTATGTAATATATGATTTTATTTCTGTAGCTCCACACATGCACCTGAAAAGGCAGGAATTTCACTTGGATCCTGATGCTCTGCCCTTCATCCCTGCCACTACCCTGCAGAGGCAGCAACTTCCATTTGTACTGACCTGGCATGAGCAGACAGAGCATCTGTCATTCTCCAGCACCCAAATCTGACCATTGTGCTTGATTTTGCCTTCATGGATACAGTCTCCTGTGCAGTTCTTGCCATGAGGACATCGACAGTCATACCCACCATCCAAGTTAAAGCAAACAGTGTCATTGGCACAGCTATGCCTTCCAGTTCCACATTCATCAATGTCTGCAAATACACAACATGGAATGCTCTTAGACCACATCCAATTAACAAAAATGTTCTTGTGGCAGTCAATATAAATGATTCTTAGCCATTAAGGCCTTCAGCTGAAAATTAATTTGTACTTCACCAGAATGGGGAGAATTTAAAAATTCACAAAATATTTTAAAAGTCACATCAGCTTTTTTTGGTCATGTTGTAACCAGACAGTTTGAGTTTTGCTGTACATATTTCTAAGTGAATGCTATTGAGTATGGTAGATGGAATGAAGAAACCACAAGAAACATGAGAGAAAGAATAATTCTTAGTTCCCTAAAGAACCTTAGTTTGAGGCAATCGTACAGGAGACATCTTATGTGAAAAAAGAACAGCTTCAGAATCTTGTTCTTAAAACTTTTTGCTGGCTCTGTTTAGCACATTGGAGTTCACTTGATGAGAATTTAATGTGAAAGGTGATGTCTGACCTGTAAGCTCATTTAAACAAACACACCATGCTTTAAATTTCATCGTTCATTAGAATGTGAAAACTAGAATATTTTAAATATTCAAGTTGCAGTGACAGCTACTAGCCCTTGTGTCTAGAATAGAAAGTAAAAAAAAAAAAAAAAAAATTATGTCTCCAGTGAATAAAAATAAATTACTTCAAAACAAATATATCTCAAAGAATTGAAAAGTACTTTAAAGGATATTTCATCAAGGTAGACACAACTATTTTGCAAAGGCAAGCTAGCAGCATACACTACCTTCTACTTGAATAGTCTTTATTTAGCTTTTTCAGCTGTTCAAATGGAGAAAAATGATCGCAGAAAGGAGGTTCAAAGGGGCATGAAGTAAATGGATATATGCAATAAAAAGTGGAAAACAGAGTACAGACTAGAACTACAGTGATTGTAAATATTGAGATATTAAGTTCAACTCTAAATACAATTTCTCAACAGTATGGCCCAAGTTCTTGATTAAAGTTCACTAAAAGGTAGTGTTGTTATAATTAAATGTCCACCAGATGAGTGAGATAAAATAAGCAATATGGTCATGCATGTATCTTTCACCACCAGCATAAAAATCTCATAAAAAATAAACACTCAGATTTGGGTTCAACAATGGAAATGAAACCGCCAATCCACCTCAAGCTCATTCAGTTTAAAGCAAAATAGTTCAATTACCATTTCAATTCCAAGCGTGGCTATGGTCAAAACCCCCAAAAAGTTAACAAGTTGCTAACATGAATATTAATTGGGATGAAAAACAGCAGAAAATTATTAGAACTCCATTGTAGAAATCAGCAGCATTGTGGATTTCTTTCAAATACTTTGTTTAGTAACAGTGGCATCATCTTAAAAAGAATTGCAAAATTACTAGGGCTTATGGGAAGATTGAGGGAAATACCATTTGAGAAGAAATGAAAGGACATGGATTGCTCATCTCTAAAAGAACATCAGCAAGAAGGGATATAACAAAAAAAAAACCCACAAAAAAACCCCAAAACAAAACAAAACAAAAATCCTCCAAAGAAGTAATGTCGAGAGTTTTTTTTCTCCATATTGGCTCACACACTAGACAAGAGACAGTGAATGGAACTGAAAGACAACAAATTTATGCCTGATAAAAGGAAGTAACTTTTCATACAATGCATAAACAAACTATGACACTTACTGCTACAGAATCCTAAGAGGCAAAAAACAATTGCATAGCCAAAAGTATATAAAGCTAGCTAGAATATTCAATTTTCAGTGCTAACAGATTTTGGGAGAGAGTACATTTCATGTATTAGGGCCCATAGTGCACTTATTTACGTATCAGATAATCCAGAACAGGCAAATCATCTCAGATCTCTACATCTTCTACCTCATTGCCTTCTGAGGCATTTGGAAGCAGAAACTGTTGTAGCAGTGCAGAAGATAACTGGGACCATGAACCTAATTCAGTGTGGCTGAACAGCTGAAACATCACTGGCACATCAGACAGGGAAATCCATCCCAGCAGCCAGGATACATAAGCAGCGGAACAGGCGGCCCTGCAGAGCCTGTCCAAACTCTGAACTGCAAGGTTTTTAGCAAAGTAGCTAATGGGAATGGTTTGAGTGATGACAGTTTGGGCAGAGCAGAGGGATCGAAGACCTGCTCTCTCCTTCCTGTATTTTCTCTTAAATCTAGCCGGAAAGTAATATAATCTGGCAATTTAAAATTAGGATATAGCTGTTCTTAAGTCATGCAATAACAAGAAGAGACACAAACTCTGTTTAAATTCTATTTAAATAAAATGATTTGGATTAACAGCAAGATTATCTTTATTATCAAAGTAATTTTTAATAAATTGCTTTCCAAAACTTGCATTCATTTGTTTAGAACACTCTTTTGTACGTAATTTTCACACAGCTGTCATAAATTTATAATGTCACTTCTCAGCAACCTAGATACTTAACAGAAGGCAGACATACTTAATGAGATAACTGGACAAAGTTCAGCTGTCATGTAAATAAGAAAGGTTTGCTTTAAACAACAAAACAGTGATCCTATAAACACTGATTCTGCTTTCGGCACTTGTATACAAGTCTATTTCACAATTTTCCCATGAGAAAAAGGCTTCTGAGGTTTATTTTTCAACACAGTCACAGTAACTGAAAATAATGGAGGTTTCATCATTGACTCTGGTATTGAGCCGAGCTTATCTGGCATTGAGAACTGAAAATTCCCGATCTTGTTATTTTCAGTTGTTTGATTCATGAAAATAAATGTTCTGGATAGGGCAATTTAAATATCCCTAGTCACAGCAGGAGCTATCTACATTTTGATTCTAACCTAATCAGAAACAGCAGCGTGTTTATGATGCAGCAAGAGAAACACCAACTTTTCATGCATGAAGCTCTCATCTGCATTATTCATCCACATCAAACTTCAGGCATTATCAGCAAAGTACTTGCACACAAATCATCCATACCAAGCAAAACTTTGTTCAGTTTTTTTACTTTAGGCTTTTAATAGATGGTGAATCATGTTACTGAAATTGTGTTTACAGCCAGAAGCAGCTATGGACAAGGGACACTGGGTGCTACATCTTTTGTGTTTGAAAAGGGAAGATGGTAAGATTACATATTGCATATTCCACTATATCCAGCCACAGAGCCATTTTACTACTGCTCTCATGCTGCTAAAAAACCCACATACAAACAACCCCCAGCACTCTCCCAAAAGAAACCAAAACAAAAAAAAGCCCCGAAGAGTCCCCCACAAACCACTCAAAAACAAATAGTTCACTTCAGGCTATTTACAACACACTGCTTAAGAATCAAGCAGCTTGACTGTTAGGACATTAGAACATTATGTCTCAAAACACTTGGAGGTTTGCCTCAATTAAAAAAAAAAAAAAAGAAAAAAAGAAAAAGAAATTAATTGTAACTAGTTATCTAGTGCTAACTCAGAATCAGTTCTTATTTATCTAACTTACATGAAAAATTACAGCAGCTTTGATCTGTCCCATTTTTAAGGATTTTCCTTTTGTTACATCATCGCTAGGTACAACTTAATGTCGCAATAACAAAGAAATATCATAGGAGAAGAAGTAGTTATACATGTTACAGAAAACTAGGAGTTAATTCTATTACAAATAATTTACTGCCTATACAGAAAAAATACTGGACTAAACCATACAATACAGTACGCAGAATGACTAAACTTCATCTGCAGTATTTGTGAGACTGCAGAGATAGAAAACTCAAAAAAATGGGAGTTTCAATTGCTTCAGGTTGTGACCCAAGGTTGTATTTAACAGAATTACTGACTCTTTCTTGGAAGAGGTAGTCAAAGAAACCCAGAGGGACAAAGCACCATTTCACTTGGCACTGGGCAGCAAACAGCCTCTGATTCGGAATGTCTCTACCAAGCAACTGCTCTACACTGGTGACCAACAGTGGCCACAAGTTCAATATCCTTCAAGGAATTTAAAAGGCCACAAAAAAAAAAAAAAAA